>CAUYRT010036385.1:0-15143 GCA_963574885.1 Lepilemur ruficaudatus
TATATAGAAAAAATTAGCCGGGCATGGTGGCGCAGGCCTGTAGTCCCAGCTACTTGGGAGGCTGAGGCAGAAGGATTGCTTGAGCCCAGGAGTTTGAGGTTGCTGTGAGCTAGGCTGATGCCACAGCACTCACTCTAGCCCGGGCAACAGAGAGAGACTCTGTCTCAAAAACAAACAAACAAAAAATCACCATTTATTACTTCTTCTTAGTCTATGGGTCAGCTACATGGTCCTGATGCTCTGGCTGGGCTTGCTCGTGTGTCTGTGGTCAGCTGGCTGGTTGGCTAGGGGGCTGGCTAGTTTAGGATGGCTTCAGCTGATGACTCGGTTTCCCTGAACATGTCGTGCATGTCCTCCAGTAGGCTAGCTCAAGTATGTTCTTGAGATGGTGGCACAAATCCTAGAAAGGGGGCCAGATTGTGCCAGAGGACAACCAGAAATATACACACGTTTTTTTTTAGCTTCTGCTTTATCAAACTTGCTCTTGTCCCATTGGCCAAAGCAAGTCCCAAAGCCAATCCCAGAGGCAGTGTGGGAGGGCACTGCCAAAAGGCAAGAAGACAGAGGGGGCATGAAAAGATGAGGCTCTTAATGCAACCAACCTGCTACCCCTACTCGGGTATAACTAGAGCATAGCAGCCAGCAAGGCTGGAGAAAAGGAGCACTTTTTTTGTGTTACTGATATGTGAGGATGCAAGGGAGGAGGGGCCATGGAAGTAGAGTCCAAGGTTGCCAAATCAGAAACCTGGAGGTCCAAATCCAAATCAGTTGATCAAACAAGAAATCAAGGGCAAAACTGAGGTGCACGTTTATAAAGGGGTGGTCAAAGAAACAGAGACACCTACAGTAGGGCATAGAGTGTTGATGGCCATGAGTCATTTCACCCTGTCTTTTACTCAAGTTTGGAAGAACCTGGATGCAAAATCTTTGCATATTTAAGGGCATAGAGGATATAAACTGTATCAAACTTTCATTAAAAGATTCTAATACCTACAGGCAGTGGAGGTTTTGAAATTTCTACACAAGGAAGTTTCGTTTTTGTTTTTTGTTTTTTGCCTTGAAGAAACAGTTGCTACTATAACATTCTTATGCATCCTTAATATGTATGATCCCAGAACAAATTTCCTTCAGAAGTAGGGGTTGGTAAAGCCATTTGCTTCTATGTGACTTAAGAGGCTTTGTTTTGCTAGCTTGGTCATAGAATTTCCATAATCCAGTGGATTTTCTTCTTTGCCTTGGTTGCTAAGAAGTTCAGAGTTAAGTTTTATAGACCACTGAGAGGATTTTTTAGGTCAGAATCTTTGGACATGGTTTTTACTCTTTTCTTTTCTTCTTTGTCTCCTGCCTTTTATTTTGTATTATGTTCAATCTTATTGTATTCCTGGTGTTTATAGAATCGGCCATAAGGAAATTGCAGTGGGATCATAGCCCCCATTTTCATTCCAGAATGTCTTGGGATTCTGGCCTCTCTGACTCTTGGTTCTCAGAGAGAAAGGGCAGAGCAGAAACATTCTCATATTCCACCTGGGTTTGGCTGGTCCCCCACAGAATCTCAGCTTGGGGGAGTTTATACGTAGAAACAGGAAACCAGGTTTCCTAAGAAACCAGCTGAAAGGCACCACAGATGGGTGGCTGTTCCCACATTTGAGAAGTCTAGTCAAAGGGGTGACAGTGTCCTCATAAAACACTCCTTCTCCCATATTATACTTCCTCCTCAGGTCATCCCCACCATAACATAGTAGAGATTTCATCCACAGGTTGCCAGATTTGGCGAATAAAAACACAAAATGCCCAGTCACATTTGAATTTCAGATAAATGATGAGTAATTTTTAATATATGTCCCAAATATCACATGGGACCTACTTATGCTAAGAAAACTTTCTTGTTATTTATCTGAAATTTAAGTTTATCTGAGCAGCCTGTATTTTTTTTTCTGGCAATCCAACTATATATCATAAACGGGAATAGAGTCAAAACATCCATACTCTCAAATTTCAAAGACTGCTTTTATTCTTTGCTGACTTCCCTATAGTCGTTTTTTAATTCATACCATGGTGTTCCTTTACAAGGTACACAATGGCTAACTTTTTCCTAGTTACGTTCCTTAAAAGCACTATTTTAAGTGTTTTTCAAAAAGCCAAATACCCCATAATTTCTTTTGTATTCCAAATAACACTTACTTAGAAGAGGGAATGAAATTCATTATATCCAATGAGTCTGCTGTTCATTAAATCGATGTCTTTCAAAATAATCCCATCACGGATTTCTGCTCACAGTTATCACTGATGGTGGTTTCATGGTTTGGAGATATGTAGGCAGGCCCATATTATAGAATCACAACTGCAATGCTTTTTTTTTTTTTTTAAATATGTATTCAGTGAAATCCACAATGTGGTCCATTCTGTAGGTCATTTGACCAAGTTTCTTCACGAAGTCAGCAGCCCAGAAATAAAGAAATAAAAGTGAGGAGAGAATGTTCCAGATTAAGGATTAAGGCAGAGATAACATTATTCATGACCAATTAGTGGACCTTGTTTGGATCTTGATTTGTACAAACCAATTTTTAAAATGATTTCTACAGCAAAGAGGGGAAATTTGATCATGGCCTGAGTATTATATGGAATTAGAAATTACCGTTTAGTTTTATTATATTATGTGTGGTCATACATTGCAGTTATGTAAGAAAAGGCATCCTTTTTTGAGATTTGTCTTGGTTTGTTGTGTACTGCTATAACAGAATACCATGAACTGGGTAATTTACAATGAACAGACATTCACTGTCTCACGGCTCTGGAAGCTGGAAAGATTGAGGGGGTAGCATTTTGCTATGTTATCCCATGGCAAAAGGGCAAAGAGAAGGCAAGAGAGAAAGGCATAAGGGGGCTAAACGTGTCCTTTTATAAGGAACCTACTCTAGCTATAGAGACACTAATCCCTCATGGCCTAATCAAACCTCTCATTAGGCCCCCTCTTGACACTGTTGCATTGGCGATTAAGGTTCCAACACATTCAAACCATAGCAGAATTCATACTACAGAGTTTTGGGCTGAAATAACCTGATGTCTGGAATTTGCCTTATTAGTAAAAACTGAAGAAAAAGAAAGCATAGAGGAAATTAGTGTGGTGAATTGATGATGCCTACTGAAGTTCTATGATGAATTCATGAAGGTTTGTGATATTCTCTATTTTTATGGGTTCTTTTTTTGGTAATTTAGATAATATCATATAAAATTCAATCTAATTTTGAAATAATACATACAAAGAGTTCATATGGACACCATACTTTATTTTCTCGACTTCTAAATGCCCTATTAACTTCATTTACAATTTTGTTCCTAATTATAAATGTAGTATACACTCAATACTTTGAAAAAACAAAAAACACAACAAAGACCAAAGAGAAGACAAAAATCACAGGAAAGAATGTGCAGATAATTTGAGGAGAAACAAGAAGGATCACCTGAAAAAATAATTTAAAATTTCCTTCTGGCCGGGCGCGGTGGCTCACGCCTGTAATCCTAGCACTCTGGGAGGCCGAGGCGGGTGGATTGCTCAAGGTCAGGAGTTCGCAACCAGCCTGAGCAAGAGTGAGACCCCGTCTCTACTAAAAATAGAAAGAAATTCATTGGCCAACTAAAAATATATAGAAAAAATTAGCCGGGCATGGTGGCACATGCCTGTAGTCCCAGCTACTTGGGAGGCTGAGGCAGTAGGATTGCTGCAGTCCAGGAGTTTGAGGTTGCTGTGAGCTAGGCTGATGCCATGGCACTCACTCTAGCCCGGGCAGCAGAGTGAGACTCTGTCTCAAAAAAAAAAAAAAAAAAAAAAAGAGTGGGGTTCTGGATCTGCATTCACGATTGCTACAAGCCGGGGCACCCAAGCAGCAGGCTGTGCTAGGCTTGCAGGGTTCCCTGTGAGAGTCCTGGGGTTCCTGTCCCCAATGTAAATTGGTCTCTCATTCTCCAGCAAGAGAAAAACAAGGTGCAATCCCAGTGCATGCTGAATCGAGTTGTGAAATGAAAGGCACTACCTAATGAAGCAAGTCAGCACAGTACCTGGACACGTCAAAAGTAATCAAGAAAAAGACTAATCAGAAGTGATGTAGGCCCTTCATACATGTGGCTAATGACTGAAAGGTTAAAACCTGAAAACCTGGGCCCATGCTATTACCCACAACCCAAAACTCAGCATCACTCTGTACCAGTGGTTCTCAAACATGAGTGATTTAACTCCCCAGGGAACATTTGGTAGTCGCTGGAGACATTTTCGGTGTCACAACTGGGGGTGGAAGATGCATCTAGCAGATAAGAGACAGGGATGCTGCTAAATGTCCTACAATGCACAAGACATCACACCACAACAAAAAATATTCCAGTCCAAAACGTCAATGGCACCAGGATTGAGAAACCCTGCTCTGTATGGAAGTCAGTGAGCTGGGAGTGAGGCAAGCATGTGTCCACCCTTCTACATGTGTCTACTTTGTGGACAATGAATCAGGGGCTTACCTGTGGCAATTTGCCTGAGGTCGCACAACCAGAAAATGGTGCTGTCAGAATCGAACCCAGTCTCTGGCCCCAAATCTAGTTTCCGCTATACCATACTGACTTCCAAGGTAGAAATCAGAATAGGGGAAAGGGAAGGTAAAGAAGTATTTTATAAGAAAACTTGAGAGGACTTGGACACCAAATGTGATCTGGAAAACAAAGGAAAAGTGAACGTGAGTTACTTGGACTAGTGAAGCCACAGCAGAGGCAGGAAGAGGAGCTGGTTTTACGCACGTAGGTCAGGTCTGAGGTGCATCCACGTGGAAACATCTACCAAGAAGCCAGACACAAGAGGCAGGACCTTGAGAGAAAACCAGGGGCTAGAGATGTAGAGTTGGGGTCTTTCAGAGCTAGAAGAGAACTAAATGCAGGAGAGAATGCGAAAAGCCCCAGGGCATCCAAAGTTGATCCAAAGCCCCAGGAAATCCAAAGTCATTTCACAGGAGGGAGAAATTAAGACACACCCAGAAAGGCCAAGGTAAAACCAGGGGATACAGGAACCACCAAGGCAGGAAAGTTTCTCTTGGGGCCTTGGAAAATTCAGAGCAGGGACAATGGAGACGGGAAGACTTGGGGCTTACTGATTTGGTTGGTGGTAAGAGGCGGGGGGCAGTTTCAGTGAGGCCGGCTGCCAATCTGGAAGCAAGGGACCAAGTGGCCTGCTCGCCCTGCGCGGATGCTGGGGCCTGCGGGCAGAGGCCGAGCTCCTGCTCCTCCCAGGTAGCTGGGTTTTTGCAGCTCTGCTTATGGCAGCTGTGATGCTGTGTTGCTTCCTAGGTGGACTAGTTTCTGGCAGCCCTAGTAACAGCCTGCCTCTTCACACTCTACCTACCTTCCGGTCTCAGAAGCAGCACAAAGAGGACCCCAGGGCTTCCCACACTTCAAAAAATTCAGCCCACCCCTGGCCTTCAGGAGGAGGCGGACAAGCAAGCCTTGGTCAGACGAGGCTGGGCAAACAAGGCTTGCTTTCAGGGCTGCCTTCTGGCATCTGTGTTTCCGTGGGCTCTTCAGTGGAAAGAGCAAGGCACTCAGAGAGAGAGAGAAATGAGAAAGAGCGTTATCTGTGAGGGGTTCCCAGGGCTGAGCTGGGGTGCAGGCCCTGTGGTTACTAGATGGTGGCTCCTGGGTTTTGATTCTGAATTCTCAAAGAAAGCCAGGAAAATGATGTGAGATAAAGTTAGCTGAAGGGGGTTTGGCTCAGATCACACACACATCTTAAATACTATATGCAAATCTCATCCTTCCCCTCTCCCCTGCAGGCCTCCTGCCCCTCCTGAAGATAAGCAGAAAATCCTGGAAGTTTAAAGAACTATAAAGAAGATCTCACTCCAGACTTAAGTATTTGGTGGAGGAATAACCAAAATCAATCACTTTGCTATGAAAATTGACCAGGTAATTTATCCTAATTACCATGCAAGTGCTTTTAGTGTTTTGAGAGAAGGCAGGTAGCCAAATGGCCCAGAAAGGATATTTAATGCTCTGAAATGTAATGCCTTCCCATGCACTAAACAAGCTTTGTTCAGATTGGAATGGCCTGGACGAGAAGCTCAGGACCAGCACCTGCAGGGAGTCTCTACCCTCCAGGGTCTCTACCCTTGGACGCTGTGCCAAATGTTATAGTATGAATTCTTGTATCGCACATACCCTGCTCGTTCATCCGGCGAATAATAATGGAGTGTCTCCTAAGTGCCGGGTTCTGAGTTGAGGAACATGGAGATCACAGAGATGACTATGGCTTGATTTCCTGGTGTCCTGGCGGAGAAGGAAGGGTTTAGAAGCTAGAGAGACTGGCGTTCGAATCGCACCCCTGCCACTGACTAGCATGTGACATGGAGCAAGTTACTTCAGTTTCCTGAGCCTCAGTTTCCTCAGGTGTGAAACAAGGATAACATTACTTCTATGCTCTGAATGTCTCCCCCAAATTCATATGTTGCAACTTAATCCCTAATGTGATAGTAGCAAGACGTGGGGCCTTTGGGGGGTGATTTGATCATAAGGACAGAGCCCTCATGAATGGGATTAGTGTCCTTATAAAAGAGGCCCTTAGGAACTTGCTCGCCCCTTCCACATTGTAAGGACACATAGAAAGCACCATCTGTGACATCTCACCAGACATCTAATCTCCCCAAGTCTTGATCTTGGATTTCCCAGCCTCCAGAACTGTGAGCAATAAGTTTCTGTTATTTATATTAATAAATTACCCAGTCTAAGATATTTTGTCATAGCAACCCCAACAAGCTAAGTTACATTAAAAGGTTCTTGAGCATACTAAAGTAACATTTGTAAAATAGCAGGCACATAGAGGCCGTTATTACTACAGGTTGAGGATCCTTTATCTGAAATTCTTGGGACCAGAATGTTTCAAATTTCAGGTTTCTTTGGATTTTAGAATATCTGTATTATACCTACCAGTTCAGCATCACTAACCCAAAAATCAAAAATCCAAAATGCTCCAATGAGCATTTCCTTTGAGCCTTAGCTTAGCATTCAAAAAGGTTCAGGCTTTGGAGCATTTCAGATTTCATATTTTTGGATTAGGAATGCTCAACGTATATGAACTCTTGCTCCTACGGTCCTTATAACTTGGTAGGAAAGGCCAGAGAAAACAACAAATCAATGATACAATGCACTCTTCCTCCTCCGCTTAAGTGAAGGGGCAGCATCACGTGCAGCCCTGGCTCAGGAGCAGGGATGGCTTCATGGGGAGGGGACAGCTGCTCGGTTGAAGACCCAGGACAGCAAATCAGCCACTCACAATTGCACCCTCTGCTCATGTTTCTGTTGATTCGGGTCAGGTGCCAGTTAACACCAGTGTAAAAGAATTTCTCCCACCTGGCTTTATTCACCCCAGTAAGCAGACACAAAATCCAATTACACACACTGTGATCATCGCTGTGGCAGTTCTCCTTTTTGGCTGCCCAAATTGGGCCACAAGCCACAGAGACAACCTTAGAGATGATTGAGACGGCACACGTGCCCCAGAATCAAATGCATTTTGGTTTATCCATGGCCAGTCCCAGGCTGTGGCTGACCACCAAGCTCACTGGAAATGCCCACATCACTACAGGCACACATGCAAGAATTACTGAATTACAAAGAAAAACATATTTGCTCTTGTCCTCTCCACCTCCGTGGAATTCCACCAATATATATGTGAGCAATTTGAGCAATCCCCAAAATAGAGAAAGACTTTTAAAAATTACTTATTAAGGTCCTATTTACAAACCAGTTATAAAAGATCAGCATTGACTTAAGGTCTCAGTCTCAAATGCAGTTATCAGCACAGAAAAATAATATTCATGTCTCTAAGTCCACAAGGAGTGCTTGTAAAACACTTGCAAATTATATAGAATTTCAAAGGCCACCAAAGGCTTTAACAAAGAATTTTGCACTTAAAGCAAAGTCTGACTAGAAATGCATAAGTGTGTGCCAATGTTTGGATTTGCCGACTGACATTCTCAGCATTCGCCTATATTTAAACTTACAGATCTCTAAGTCTCAACCTGGAGCGCTAGAGCCTGTGGCAGACTAACCTCCTCCTTCTCAACGCTGAGTCCAATTTAAATGAGTAACTCCCAGCCTCCTCACAAAGCCCGTTCTAAGGCCAAGGTCATTCCAGGTGTCTCTGCACAGCCCTGCCCAGCAAAGCCCACAAGCTCTTGACAGATCCAGACCAGCAGAGCAAGGGGCTCTGGGTGACGGATGGTCTCCGCTGGTCACCACCCAGGGCTCTGCTCTCTCCCCACACCCACCCTTCTACCAGACTTCACACTCCTGCTCACAACACAGAGAGATAAAGTCCCCACAGCTGTTTTCTTGGCCTGGGAACCGTGAGGCCAGTGTTTGGGAGGTTTTATTCCAGCTCTGCTTCGCTCTGGATCTGTACGTTTAAACAAGCCACCACTAGCAACTGGTTTCCGAGGTCCCTTCAAACTCTAACAACCCATGAGGATCTATTCTCCTAAGAAGGGGTCCACAGAGAAATGTGTGCCTCCCTGAGCCCCCTTTCTGGCTATGCTCTTCTGAACTCCTGCAACCAGCCTTCAGGCCAGAGGTTTTCCAAAGACGGTGTAACCATATCTTTCAACCCCTGCTCTTCTGAAATGTCACCTTGCCCCTCCTTCATCAAGACAGGTTTCTGTCTCTCCTTCTCTTGGATCTGGGTGGGCCCTAGCACTACTCTGACGAATACAATGCAGCAGAAGAGGCTCCATGACAATTCTGGTCATAGTCCTGAAATGACCCAGAGGCTTCTGTTTCCAGCTTGTCAGAGCCTGAGACTCCAAATAAGAAGCCCAGGCTACTCTGCTGGACAGAGAAGCCATGCGGGCAGCCACTCCGAGGCACCGTCTCGGATGTCCAGCCTCAGCTGCCATCAGACTGCGGCTACATGAGGAACACCAAGCACCACCCAGTCAGCCAACAGAACCAGGGGAGATAATATTAAATTGTGGTTTTAAGTCTCTACATGACTTTGTGGTAAACTATACATAAAATTTACCCCTTTATCCATTTTTAAGTGCACATTTCAGTGGCATTAAGTACATTCACATTGTTGTATAGCCATCAGCACTGTCCATCCTAGAACTCTTTCATCTTCCCAAACTGAAACTCTGTGCCCATAAAACATAACTCCGCAGTCCCCCTCGCCCCAGGCCCTGCAACCGCCATTCTACTTTCTGACTCTATGAATTTTGCTACTCTAAGGACCTCCTGTAAGTGGAATCATATGCTATTTGTCCTTTCATGTCTAGCTTATCTCAACAATGTCTCAAGGCTCATCCATGTTGAAGCACATACCAGAATTTCATTCCTTTTTAAGGTTCAATAATATTCCACTGGAGGGATACACCATGTTTTGTTTATTCATTTATCCACAGATGAAAATGTCTACGTTTTGAAGTGGTTGCTCTGTAGCAATAGATCATTGTACAGCCATGGACAGCAGAGCCAGGTTCCCAGGCAGATGTCAGGACCTGGACAGTCTGGTTGGAACACAGAGCACCAGGCACTACACCTCAGAGTAGGTGGTGACTGGCCAGCAATCCAAGTTGGAGCTCACGATAGCATTTGTCACAGTGGACTGGGTATCTGCTTGGGTCTCCATTCCAGGCTGGGAGCAAGCCCAGGACAGCAACAGTTTCTTATTCATGCCTGGGTCCCCAGCCCCGGCACAGGCTGAGCGCCTGGAGCCCAATAAATGTTTGGTAGAGGTACCTTATACTTCAGCCTGGTTCTGACTCATCCCAGAGTTTTTTACGTGCTCCCTGCAGGGCAAGAACTGTGCCAAGGAACGTGCAGAAGCACAGCTGCTTCTGGCTAGAAAGAAAAGGGAGAGGTAGCAACAGAAGCACATTCTGATAGGGAAAAATTCACCACCAGATAGCTCAGGATCTCCATCAACGTACCTGCCCAGACCCACGCAGGCAGAGGCTTCAGCAGCTGGAGGTCAGGACAGCATACAGGGCCTCATGCTGAGCAGCAGAATGAGGCCTCCCAGGGATCAGCCTAGCTTAGCTTGTTAGGACCAACTCCCAGGGCCCAGGAGCAATTGAGCCTCACGTGCCCATTGCAAGGGCAAAGGCAGGGAGGGGCAGGGCTTAGAGGGGCTTGGCCCTTGGTCAGGGCACAGGCCATGGAGGGTAAGGAAGGGGACTTGAACTGTGAGCTCAATTGCAAACCTTTGCCCAGGGAGCTTTAAGACAATGACCTTCCTTCATTGCAGGAGGGCTCAGAGTGGTTGCACTACATCCTCAGGCCTCTTACCCATAACCACTTTACCCAGGAAACCTCTATCTATAGCCCAACCTATTCTCCCTGCTGTGATGTTCCACTTGGCCACATAACTAGAGTACCTGACACAGGTCAGGACATACCAGAGCATGGAGATTATTCCAAGCTTAGGAGGCTTGTTCTCGGTTGATTGAAAGAGTAAATGCCGACCACACAAAGGCCCACTGGGAGGTTTAACAAAAAGTTGAATTTCAACTGTGCATTTAGATTTTCCAGCCCATAAAGATAAAATAAAACCTTGAGCAATAACTCTGAAGGTGTGTTTCCCTATTTCTCTTCCAGGTATATACCTTGAAATTTAGGAACTGCTGACACATGGAAAGCAGCTCTAAGCACCAGAGAAAGAACCCAGAAAACCTGGATTTTGGAGTTGGCTCAGCTTCTAACTAACTGTGGGTCTTTGAGCCACAATTAACCTCTTTGAGCCTCAGTTTCCCAATCCATAAGATAGAGGATAATAGTATGTATTCCTATGGTTTGTTTATGTGCATTGATAGGAATACATGAGATATATTAACACATAATCTCATAAGAAAAATTATAAATATGTTAGAGGTTTATTTATGTTCAGTGGGTGCTTGCTAAGACCTGCTGAATAAATGGCTGAATAACCTAAGATTATAACAAGACTCCCATCTGGTGAGAGCAGGCCTCTCTCCACACTTCAGAGTCCCCAGCTACACTATATAGCAGCTCCTAGAAGGCCACCTTACTCCCCAGGGGGCTGCTGCCCAGCTCACCCATATCTGAACAACTGACTCCCCAAGCCTGCCCTTGTTCTTCCCACCTGGGTGCAAGCTGCAGCTGGCCTCATCTCGGGGACTGGAGTCTGCCCACCACCCCTGGCCTAGTTCCCACCTCCAAACACAGCTCTAGGCTGCTTCTAGAGCCAACTACCAAAGCCAAAACCCTAGGTGTGCCCCAGGGTCTCCACCACATTGGACACCAGATGGAAACAACTCATTCCATTTCCCCGGTTTTCCTGAGGCATGGCTGCACAGAGGGTTTGTGGACCAGGAACCAGAATCCACCAACCTTGGACCTGGACTCCATCCTTGACCTTCACCTGCAAAATGAGGCTCCTATGGGCTCTTCTATCTCAAGGGGCTTTGGGGAGTCTCATATAAGGTATGGACTTGACAATTTCTTTGAAAAATGTAAAGCACTTGGTAAGTCCTATTGCTCTTGTTACACTTGCTGGTTTACTTCAGTGTGGTCTCAGACTGTGAGTCTCCAGTGGCCTAGGATGGTTTCCTGGGTAAATTCTTTTGGTACAGTGACCACACAGAGAGCGAACAGCTTGATGCTCTCTGGGACTCCAGCGCTATTAGCAAACACAGAATGATCTCCAGGACAGAGGCTGGGAGGGAAGTCAGGAAAGCTGTGTTCTGGCCTCTTCGGTTCTGCCAGTAAATTAAGCGCATCGCTTAACCTCTCTGGGCGTTTTTCTTCATAAGCACAATGGAGCTTACAAGCCACCCACATTCCTATTCACCAGGATACCAAGAGAGCAAAGAGTTCAGGGACAAAGAAAACAACACTGCACAAGTAGAAATGTTGTAGTATTCAGTGGGCATGGGGAATTGAGAAAGAAGAGATGAAAAAGAAAAATGAAGGGAAAATAAATGAAAGAGACAGAAAGCAAGCATTTGGGGTGAAGTGTGAGGCTCTTAAGAAAGCAGGAACGGAATGCCATGGAAGTTCCCAGTGCAGAAAGTGTCTCCCAAGCCTGAGAGTCAGTGTCTAGGTTAAACCATTTACCCCAGAGTCTCCAGCGGACAAAAGTAGAATGGAAGGAAATGAAGTCTTCCATCACCTGAGGTAGCAGGAGCACATGCCGAAGCAGTTGAGGCTCAGTGCTGTTTGTTTTTACAGCTCAGCTCAGAACAAGAAAATAGATGAGGAAGTAACAGGTCCACTACCTGTAAAAACTGTGCAATGTACCTAGAGAGGCCCTGGCCAGGCCACATAGTGACACGCAAGGTCCCATTCAGGGAGCTTCACTTTAAGGGGGGCATTCAAAAACTACAGAGTTCCCAAAGGCTGATCACCAGAACAGCAGGGTGTGCTGAGATCACAAAACAAAAGGAAAGGCTACAAGATCTGAAAGTGTTTACCTAGACAAGATTTGGTGAGAGCATGAGAAGCAAAGGCTCTCCTAGAATCAGAAAACACTCTAAACACCATCTAGTCCAATTCACAATTCAGGTATCTCTAACACGACATCCCTGATGAGAAATTACCCAGCTGCTGTGTAAACTCTTCCAGTGATGGAGACCTCATTACTCTGTGAGTTCATCTCATTATCATTTGGACAAGATTAAACTCTTCTCTCTCCAGTTAACCCCAAATTAACTTCTCCTGGCTTCCATCTATGCTCTGGGGGACACAGATTAAGTCTAAACAATTTTTCACATACGCATCCTTCAGATAACTTGAGACAGACAGCTGGTATTGATGACTTGCACTAGGTCTTTCTGCAGACCTTCCTGAGAGCAGGGTACATTCTCAGCCTACCCCTGAAAATACACCACCCAGCCTCCTTCCATGCTTGTTTCCTGGTGATCTCTGGCCCGCTTTGACCTCACACTGCCATGGGACACTGGCTGCTGCCCCTGTCTCACTCAAGGAATCTCACCCTGGCCTTGTCCCCTTGCTCTGTGTTTGCTTTACAACTAGGTCTTGGCCTCCCACCCCACTTTGGGCAAACTCTGGTCCATCTCTTGGTCTCGGCTTTGCTGCTCTGCCCAGAGCTGAAGGCTTGACATGAACACGCTCCATGATGAGGCCAAAAAGTGACAGAGCCCCAAATTCACGCCATTTAATGGAAAGCAGCTGGTCATTTAACTTTAGGCCTAATAATGATTGCATCTAGAATGTTCAAGGGGCATTAAATATCTTTTCTAACATTTCATTTGAGGAAATAGAAGTCCAAAGAGGTAAAATGAGTCACTCAGGGTAACACAGCTAAGAAGATGAATGCAAAATCTAATCTTATTTTCCTGCCCAATATTCTTTCTATGGCAGTTAAAAGAAAGCAAGACTACATTATGCCTCTGTTCTATTTTGGGGTTAATTTTTCATAGTTTGTATACATGTACATTCATCCTTTCTTTGACTTAACAGAAATTCACTAAGCACCTACTATGTGCTTTGTAAATATTCTCTGTAAGATTTGAGGTAAGCTTCCCATTGGGATCTACGCCTTGGTGTGTGTGCTAGTGCAGTGTGTGTAAGTGAATTAATTCTTGGATGCATGCACAAATTCATTCGATAAGAATAACTGAGCACTCTTAAAACTATGCCATGTACTGCTGAAAGTCAAAAACAGTCACAGTCCAGCACTCGGAGCATTCTCTGTCTAGTAGGGACAATTCTCAAGTGTGTGTTAATGTGATAAAGCCAATTATGGGGTTCTCTGGGGACCCAAAGCCAGGTGCCTAGCGGAGATTGGCAGAAGCCATGGTGGCAATAGTAACTGGGGGAGGGGAGAGGTGGGGAGATGGAGCTGCTGGTCCCAGTGGATTGAAACGGCTTCTGAGATGAATCTTGAAGGTTGATAGGAATTGATCAGGCAGAACAGCTGCCCAGAAGTGAGTGTGTGCAAAGACAGGGAGGCAGGAGACAGCCTGACATGGCTGGAGCCAGGAGTCGATTCAGGTAATGTGGGGAGAGGCCACCAGGTGAGTGAGGTCACGGAAGCCATTCTGCATCATGCTAAGGAGTTTGATTTTATCCAAAAGACAATGAGGATTCAGTGAAAAAAATTTACAGTCTGAAATCTAAGAGGGGGAAGGAGTTGTTTTCATGTACATCTCTCATGGCCTGGGGCAATTTCCCCAAAGCTTTGCAGAACTGCAACATCACCCTCACCATTCTTCACAGTGACTTGGCGGCCCCAGAGAGTGATGTCAGCTTTAGAATCATGACCAGTGGTGATACATAGAAGCCTCAAACGGAGCAGCTGCTCAGTAAGTAGCAACCAAATACACCAGCCACATACATTAAAGAGAGCGGAGGTGGAGAAGTACTAAACAATGTAAGGTCTGGGAAGCAAAGAGAAGTCAACAAACCAGAAACAAGACAGATAGAAAAGTTCAGGAGGGAAGGGCTTAAAGGAACCAGGTGATTCATAGACATGGAGAATGAAGAGCACAGGCAGACTAGAAAACCAATATAAGAGCCAGCGCCTGTCTCAGGTGGGGAGATTCTGCATGTCTCCTGGGCAGGGAGCGCTCCGGGTAGCTTGTACGGTGCCCCTGTGAGAGTCAGGGAACAGCGCCCCCTCTGGCAAGACAGACGAACGACAAGCAGGCCACAGCGGTAGGAGTTTGCAGCAGGGTGGGGACACGTGCTTGGCTGGGCGTGCATGCACACGTGGATGCACTTGTGTGAGCACTTACACGTGTGAGCAGTTAAATCGGAACGTCTGGCGGGAGAGGGGGATGCGCGGGTGAGGAGGAGGCATATCCCAACAAACAGGGGGCTGTTTAAAGTGGGCTAAACCCTATCACGTGTGGTATAGAGCCATTTTCACTTGGAGTTTATAGTCAGATGATTGATAAAGACAATGACGTCAGAAGCCTAAAATAACAGTTTCCTGCCTTATTGGAGGAAAATGTTTTTTGGTTTTTTTTTTTTTGAGACAGAGTCTCTGTTGCCCGCCCGGGCTGTAGAGTGCCGTGGCGTCAGCCTAGCTCACAGCAACCTCAAACTCCTGGGCTCAAGCAATCCTTCTGCCTCAGCCTCCCGAGTAGCTGGGACTACAGGCATGCGCCACCATGCCCGGCTAATTTTTTACATAT
>CAUYRT010036388.1:0-64705 GCA_963574885.1 Lepilemur ruficaudatus
TTATACACTTAAGCGTAAGTTTTGTCAGTTAACCTTACTTTATGAGTAAGCTAAATAATCCAAATTACATTTCTTTAATCCTGTTTTACTACTATGGCACTTTGATAAAATGGTCAGTAACCAACTTCTTTACTGGCAAAACCTTCCATGTACCATGTGCTGGAACATCTATTTTAAATGTGGATATCTATGAATGGTAATGTTTTCCTTCATGTAAGTGCCTATTCAGAGTTACAGAATTTTAAAATGCCAAATATTTTCATGGTCACTTGCATGTAGTAATCTAGAAAATATTCAAAGAGATTTTGAAAACCAATTGTATTTAACCAGCCTCAAATTGTGCAACATGATGTATAATAAAGAATTTGAAACAGAAACTGAGCTTGCTATTTGAATGATTAAGATAGCTCTATTCTCAAATCTCTTCTCTTTTTTTTCTTTCTTTCTTTCTTTCTTTATTTTTTTTTTCCAGTGAAACTTTGTTTGAAAATTTTTTTTTTTAATTTTAATTTTTTTTTCTTTTTATTGCAGCATATTATGGGGGTACAAGTGTTAAGGTTACGTACATTGCCCTTGCCCCCCTCCCCACTCCAGTCAGAGCCTCAAGCCTGACCATCCCCCAGACGGTGCACATGACACTCATTGTGTATGTATATACCCATCCCCTCCTCCCCCCTCCCGTCTGCCTGACACCCAATAAATGTTGTTCCTGTGTGTCCACTTAGGTGTTGATCAGCTAATACCAATTGGCTGGTGAGTACATGGGGTGCCTGTCCATCCATTCTTGTGATACTTCACTTAGTAGAACGGGTTTCAGCTCCATCCAGGAAAATACAAGAGGTGCTATATCACCATTGCTTCTTATAGCTGCATAGTACTCCATGGTATACATATACCACATTTTATTAATCCACTCGTGTATTGATGGGCACTTGGATTGTTTCCACAACTTTGCAATTGTGAATTGTACTGCTATAAACATTTGAGTGCAGGTGTCTTTTTTATAGAGTGTCTTTTGTTCTTTTGGGTAGATGCCCAGTAGTGGGATTGCTGGATCAAACGGTAGATCTACTTGTATTGCTTTCAGGTATCTCCATATTGCTTTCCACAGGGGTTGCACTAGTTTGTAGTCCCACCAGCAGTTTAGGAGTGTTCCTGTCTCTCCGCATCCACGCCAACATTTATTGTTTTGGGACTTTTTGATAAAGGTCATTCTCACTGGAGATAAGTGATATCTCATTGTGGTTTTGATTTGCATTTCCCTGATGATTAGAGATGTTGAGCATTTTTTCATATGTTTCTTGGCCATTCTTCTGTCTTCTTTTGAAAAGTTTCTGTTCATGTCCTTTGCCCGCTTTTTGATAGGGTTGTTTGATTTTTTCTTGCTGATTTTCCTAAGTTCTAAATAGATTCTAGTTATCAGCCCCTTATCAGATGTGTAGCATGCGAAAATTTTCTCCCGTTCTGTAGGTTCAGTGATGTTTTTGAACAAATGAAAGTTCTTCACTGCAAGGAGAATTTATTTTAGTTTAATAAGTTCTTTCTGAATGCTTCATCTGGAGTAAGCAAAACTTGTATTTACACATTAATACAGGTTATAGGTGCGGCACATTCTAAAGTCTAGTAATTAGTAGAAATCAAAAAGGGTTTTTATTTGCAATTTCACTTTGCAGAGTATTAAGGCAGACTGTGCATTAAACAAATGACTGTATAGAATTGGCAGCAATAATCACAAAGTTTGAAGGCTATAGGTTAATTAGAATAACTTGATAGAAAGTGAGTTAATCAAATTTGAGAGTTGAAAGAATGTTCTAATAATTTATGTTCAAACACACTTCAAATATATCAGCAGGTAACGGGAACTTTAGTTGCAGTATGCCTCCAAACACCAGCAGATTTTGTGACTTACAGTAATATTTTGGAGGAAGAAAAACGAACGTAATAGTTTGGGGCTATTTCGTTCCATTACCCTATATTAAATAAAATATACTAGAATTTAAAATACTATCTTTGTAAAAGTTAAAGATATAGTTTACCTATTAATAAATTAAATTTGGGAATGCTAGTTTTCTTTGGTTACACTTATTTATGAATTCAGTAATGCTTTTGTTTATTTAACAAATATGAATATGTGAATTTCCATTAGTTGGTATTAGATAAATAAATTATTGCCATTTTTTTTTCAACTGGCTTATGGTTAAATGGAGGTAAAGTGGCAAAATACACATATAAGAATTAATTAGCAGGCCGGGTGCGGTGGCTCACGCCTGTAATCCTAGCACTCTGGGAGGCCGAGGCAGGTGGATTGCTCAAGGTCAGGAGTTCAAAACCAGCCTGAGCAAGAGCGAGACCCCGTCTCTACTACTAATAGAAAGAAATTAATTGGCCAACAAAATATATATAGAAAAAATGAGCCGGGCATGGTGGCGCATGCCTGTAGTCCCAGCTACTTGGGAGGCTGAGGCAGAAGGATCGCTTCAGCCCAGGAGTTTGAGGTTGCTGTGAGCTAGGCTGACGCCACGACACTCTAGCCTAGGCAACAAAGTGAGACTCTGTCTCAAAAAAAAAAAAAAAACAGTGGAAACAACTCAAGTGTCTACCAACAAATAGACAAACAAAATACAGTGTATACACACTGTGGATATTATTCAGCCATAAACAGCGATGAAATTCTGATATATGCTACAATATGGATAAACCTTTAAATAAGTGAAATGAGCCAGACACAAAAGGGCAAATATATGATTCCACTTATATAAAATATCTAGAATATGCAAATTCATAGAGTTTCTGTTTGGGGTAATGAAAAAGTTTTAGAAATAGGTGGTAGTGATGGGTCCACAGCACTGAACATAATTGAAGCCAATGAATTGTACACTTAAAACTGCTTTGAGGCCGGGCGCAGTGGCTCACGCCTGTAATCCAAGCACTTTGGGAGGCAGAGGCGGGTGGATCGCTCAAGGTCAGGAGTTCAAAACCAGCCTGAGCAAGAGCGAGACCCCGTCTCTACTAAATAATAGAAATAAATTACTTGGCCAACTAAAAATATATAAAGAAAAAATTAGCTGGGCATGGTGGTGCATGCCTGTAGTCCCAGCTATGTGGGAGGCTGAGGCAGAAGAATCGCTTGAGCCCAGGAGTTGGAGGTTGCTGTGAGCTAGGCTGATACCACGGTACTCTAGCCCGGGCAACAAAGTGGGACTCCATCTCAGAAAAAAGAAAAAAAAAAAAATTGCTTTGAATGGCTAATTTCATGACATATATATTTTACCATAACAAAAAAGTGTGAAGAGGCAAGCAATTTTTTAAAAAATATAAATTTGATCAAGTTCCTCTCATGCTTAGAATCCTCCAGTTTTCCTAATGCATTCAAGATCATTTTCAGATTCTTTACTTCAGCAGACCTTCACGGCCTAGTTCATGTTTCTCTCTGAAATCTCATAACTCACCCACCTCTAAATGCACCCCATGCCCTACTGTGACAGCCACTCGTTTTCTGATCAGCGGTACCAAACTGCATACCTGTCCTGTTCCTTCTACCTAAAATACCTTCTCCACTCCTGCTCTGTAGACTCATTTCCAGTCTTCATTTAGCACTTAGCTTAAGTCAACTTCTCCAGGAAGCTTCACTCCTGATCCCAAGCTTATCTAAATGCCCAACTTTGTTGCCATAGTACACAGGGTCTCTATTACAGCAGTTAACATGATGTATAATAATTATCTCCCACTTGTACAAGTTTCTTGTATCTTATCTATCTCTCTTCCCCCAAGTCTACCGAGTGTCACATAGCAGGTACTTAGTAAATGTTTAATGACTCCAATCCACAGAATCTTCATCAAAGACTCTTTTAAAGAACCAGCTCTCCACTCAAAACTGACAGTGCCACAGAAAAGGTGAACATTTTCATACATTCCTCTTCGTTTAAAAATATCCAACACTCTGAGGCTACATGAGTGAAGTCAGCCTCTCATCTATGGACTGGCTTTCATGCCCTGAGCCTCTGGGAAGGACACTAAATAATCAGCACTTTGTAAAATCCTTAAAGTACTTTGACATCCAAAATTTCATTAACAGGAATAGAGAATGGTGAGATAAAAGGAGGACTGGAGCAGAACAGAGAGGCTCAGGAATAGACAATGAGCAAACCAGTGGGATGTACGCTTTCTTTCCACTACCATTCTATGACCTCTTCAAGTAGGGCACGGAACATGTCAAAGACGGTCCAGGACTTACCTGCTGCCACTGGACGCTGATATTTCTATCCTTGTTGAAAGAAGATAGGTAAAGGGATTCTGAGAAAGCTTTTCCACCACTTTTTCTGTCATGATTCCTGACCTGGAAGGAAGGAGGCTTTGGGTCACCCCCTACTAAGACGTTCTGGGAAACAGACAGCGTGACTGTCCTCATGTGCAAGAAGTATCTTCCCTATTCAGCTACAGAGAGACAGGAAGTTGGGTGCAGTGAAGAAAATACCACACCAGGAATCAAGTATTTTAACTAGTTGTGTGATGGTGGTCAAGCTGCTTCTTCGTTTTCTATAATGTGGGAAGTTACCTATATAATCTTTAGTGTGTCGCTTGCTGCCAAAAAATAATAATCTGTCAGTACCTTGCATGCTTCTAATATTTCCCTGAGCACTGACCACATCATCCCACTGACCCCCAAAACCACTGTAAGGTCTCAGCCATGGCCCCATGTGACATAAAACTGTGCTACCTCTAGTGTTCACTGTTCCCATTTCAATTGCCACAATCTTACTTAGACACTTAGAAAGAACAGTGCTGCTTATGATTTTGAAGAGTGAGGAAGAAAATAAAAAGGACTAATAGTCACTTCTAGCTCAAGGCAAGTGGGGACTACTAACTGATAATTTAGGATGGAAAACAGCAAACAGCTCTAGACAGGATCAAGACTGTCACTTGATCCACTGCAGTTTTCATGAGCCCAAGTTAGTGGAAGAGACTAAGAAAATACAGACAACCAAAAACAGTAGATACTCTCCCAATCTCTTATACGTGGCTTGGGAAGTGCTTTCGTATTTACATTTAAATAACACTGATTCTGCTGTCTTGGGAATTGAAGCTAAATTATAAAGTGTATTGGGAAGAACTAAGTAAAAAGAGCTAGGATGTTTCATTATGTCCTCATCTCGACCCCTGCTCAGAACTTTTCCCTTCATTCATGATGAAGAACTATCATCAATTTTCACATAGATGTAAAGTACAAGCCTAAGAAGAGTTGCTCTAAACAGCTATCATTATTTTCCCCTAATGTGATTGACTGATCGACTGACAGGATCTCACTATGTTGCCCAGGCTGGTCTCAAACTCCTGCGCTCAAGCAATCCTCCTGCCTCAGCCTCCTGAGTAGCTAGGATTACCAGTGCATGCCACCACGCCCAGCTTACCCTAATCCTTACGGCATATAAATCCTAGCTTTTGGGAAGTCATTAAAGAATATTTGGGGTTGCAAGCACATGAAAATAAATAAGGAAATAGTAAGTATTCTCAACATTGACTTTATTATCTACTTGCTTAATAAACATAGAAAACAAGAGTTTTATATGATTAAACTGACCACAGATAACCAAGGGTTGGTTATTACATACATGATGAGGAAGGTAAGAAGCGATTATTATTTTAAGCCAAACATGCAAGATGTTTTCCTCATGGTTAAGTATTTTGGTAAGGAAGGCAAGTATATTACCGAGACCATAAACATTAAGCAAATTAGCCTTATGTTCCTACATCTCTTCTGGACTCCAGTTGACCCTTCTGGATACCTAATAATCTTCAGAGTTGGTGGAAAAGTTCCTTGTCAATCAATGATGGAAATAGCAGTTAGGTGGATAAATAATTGCCTGTTACTTTTGAAACGCATGTCCTTAGAAATAATTAATAATTTAAAAAGGAATATTTTTCTCTTCTCTCTAGAGTCAAAGATTTCATGAGGTTGGAGGAACAAGTTCACTTACTGGGATGGGTCTGAATCACTTCCTTTGCGTTTTCTTGGAAACTCTGTCACGTGGGAGCTGAAGCATCCAACAGCTTTTGGTTTTGTCCCTGGGCTCATGTGCCTGGGAACCCCAGGAGCAACGCACTGGTTCTCCTCCATCAACACTTTGCCTGTGAGAGATAAAGCACAATCAGATGTTCATTTTAAACGTTAACTTTTACTTTACACATATCCATATCACACATTTCTATGACTTTTCTATCTTGATATTTTAAAGATATGAGCCAAAGACAACATAACAGAAAGACCAATTATACTCAAATGTTAGTTAGAAATGTTAGTCTGTATTTTTATTTTTCCCATCTAACTGTAAAAGAAATTTGAATATTTTAGAAAATATTGAAAACACAAAAAAGTAGAAAGAAAGGGGAAAAACCAAATTCCACCAACCAATGTTACAATTTTGAGGTGTTTCTTTTCAGAATTTTTTTCTATAGTTATCATTAAAGTAACTGAAATGATAGAGTATACAGTAGTCCCCTATTAGCCGAGATTTTGCTGTCCATGGTATCAGTTATTGTGGTCAAACTTAGTCTCAAAATATTAATAGTAAATTCCAGAAATGCACAATTCATAAGTTTTAAATTGTGTACCACCATTCTGAGGAGCATGAAGAAATCTCACACCATCCCACTCCATCCCCACTCTGGATGTGAATCCTTCCTTTGTCCAGTGTATCCACGTGTATACGCTACCTTCCCATTAACCATCTTGGCTATCAGATCCACTGTGGCATTATCACAGTGCTTGTGTTCAAGGAGCCCTTATTTTACTTAATAATGGCCCCAAAGTGCGAGAGTAGTGAGGCTAGCACATTGCCATCATTGTTCTATTTCATTACTCTTGTTAATCTCTTACTGTGCCCAATATATAAATTAAACTTTTTCATAGGTATGTATGCATAGGAAAAAACAGAGTCTATATAGGGTTCAGTACTATCTACAGTTTCAGTTATCCGCTGGGGGTCTTGGAATGTATCCCCCCTGGATTAGGGGGAACTGTACTCTGCTATACTTACATATCATTGCAACACCTTAAAATAATAACTTTCCAATATTACTATAAATTCTTTGTAGTGATTTGCATGGCTGCATAATATGCCATAATGTAGATGTATTATAGTTACTTAACCACTCTCCTATTGTTAGAATCTATGTTTGCTTTTTTCTTTTTTGCCACCATAAATGTGTATTTTGATACATAAAGCTTTTTACCTACTTCTGGTTAGTTATTTTGGATAGCGCCCCAGAAATGGGTTAACAGGGTCAAGGGATGTATTTTTAACCCCGAATTGCTAAATATGATTTTTAAAAATCCTTTTGTCTCATTATAGGCCAAACTCATTCATGAACAAAAACACAAAAATCTTAACAAAATATTGGCAAACAAAATTCAGAAATGTATAAAAAGAATAATCCATCATGATCAAGACAGTTTTTTCACAGGAATGCAAAAGTGGTTTAATATCAGCAAATTAATGAATATAATTTGCCACAATAACAAATGGAAAACTAATGACTATCCCAATAGATGTGGAAATATTAATGAAGAAATATTCTCTTTAAGATCAGAAACAAAAACATCCTTTTTCAACAGTGTATTAGAAGACATGCCAGTGGAATAAGGCAAGAAAAAGATGTATGAACTATAAAAATAGGTAAGGAAGAAAATTACTTTTTGCTATTATTGGGAAATGATATAATTGATCAATAGCAAACCCAATAAAAATCATTAGAGTTAGAGGATGTAGCAAGTTGGCTGTATGTAAAATCAACATATAAGAATCAATTGCCTTTCTGTCCAAAGTAATACACAGTAAGAAAATGATATTAAAAAGATATAATTTATAATAACCTCAATAAAGTATCTAAAGAATAAATCTAAAAAAAGTATAAGATCTTTATGAAAAAAGTTATAAACTTTTATATGAAATATTTTAAAAGATCCAAATAAATGGAAAGACATTCCAG
The DNA here is from genome assembly GCA_963574885.1 of Lepilemur ruficaudatus. Classification (NCBI taxonomy): domain Eukaryota; kingdom Metazoa; phylum Chordata; class Mammalia; order Primates; family Lepilemuridae; genus Lepilemur; species Lepilemur ruficaudatus. Next base: position 7,987 of record CAUYRT010036388.1, read on the forward strand.
GCTTTTGGATTGGAAGCTTCAATATAACAAAGATGTAAATTTTCCTAAAATAGATAGATGTGTAATTCCTCTCAAAACACTTAATTTTTTTGGTGGAATTTCACAAGCTGAATATAAAATATATACAAAAGTGCAATGGATCATGAATAGCCAAGGAAAAGGTGGGAGGATTGGCCCTATCAGATATCAAGACTAATTATAAAGCTATAATAATTAAGACAGTGTGGTGCTAGTGTGAGGATAGACAGACCATTGGAAAAGCAGAGAGCCCAGACATGTATATACAGACATCGGCTAAATATCAAAGGTGGTATTTCAGATCAGTGTGGGAAAAACAGCTTTTTAATAAATGGCGGTCCTGGGCCAATTGGCTTTCTGCATGTAAAAGGATGAAATTGGACACTCTGTGTTATACCAAATATAAATACCAATTCAATTGGATTCAAGACCTAAATGTAAAAGACAAAAATATAACAGAGAATACTTTGCTAGGGTTTTAACATTTGTATCCCTCCAAAATTCATGTTGAAACTTAATCCTCAATTCAGTAGGAGTAAGAGGTAGGGCCTTTAGGAGGTGATTAGGTCATGAGGCTCCACCCTCCTGGATGGGATTAGTGCCCTTATAAAAGAGCTGAGAGAGCAAGTTCATCCCCTCCATCCATTCTGCCCCTCCTGCCATCAAAGATGCCATGAGAAGGCGCCAGATTAGAAGCAGAGAGAGCCAGCTCTCACCAGACCCTGAACCTGCCAGTGCCTTGACCTTGGACTTCCTAGCCTCTAGAACTGGAAGAAATAATTATCCATTGTTTATAAATTACCCAATCTAAGGTATTTTGTTATAGCAGCACAGGCTAAGACAACTCTACAAGAGAGAGAATATCTTGATCTTACTGCGGTAGAAAGAAATTTCCCTAGACATAAAAAGTAAAAACAATAAAGGAAAAAACTAATAAATATGACCATCTTTAAGTTAATGTTGATCAAAATACACTATAAAGACAATGAAACCACAAGCTACAAACTGGGAAAAGAAACTTATGACATATGACATATATAAACAACAAATGGTTAATACTAGATTATACAGATTCAATTATTGACACCAGTAAGACCAACAACCCAATAGAAAACTGTATAAAATACTTGAATGGGCACTTCATAAAAAACATTCCATCTGTCAATACACAAATTAAAAGATACTCAATCTCAATAGTAATCAAGAAAATACAAAAGGAACTACAGCGATGATATACCAATATATGATGGCTACAACTGCAAAGTCTGATGGTACCAAGTGTTGATGAGGATGTGGAGCCATGGGAACGCTCGTGATCTGCTGGTAGAAATGAAAATCACTACAACTGCTTTGGAAACCATTTTGCACTACCTAATACAGTTGAAAACACACATGACATATGACTCAGCACTCCACTCCTAGGTACGTGAAAAAGCTCTGTTTTAGGAGGTATATGAGAAATACATTAGCAACATTACTTGTAAATGAACAAGAAAAACAAAAACCTGAAGAAAACCAGAAGCTTTTAAAATTTCCACGAGCAGAATGGATAAACCGTTTAGTCACTGAATGGAATACTAATAGCAGCAAAAATGAAGGAAGTCCAGCTATCCTCATCAACATGGATGAATCTCAAAAAAAACATCATGCCGAGGGGGAAAAAGTCATAGCCAAAAAGCATGTAGCATTTAAAAAAAATTTCTACAAAGTTCAAAAACAAGTAAAGCTAGATGAAAAAAAGTAAAACTAATCCACATATTTTTAAGAAATATCTACGTGGGTTGTCGCCCTACACAGAACAGAAAGGGGCGGGGAGCAGTTAAAAGTCAAAACAGTGGTTGTCTTTGGGAGAAGAAAGGCACATGTAATCACTGAAGGACATACAGGGTCTTCTAAGGAATTCATGTTCTACTTCTTTTGGAGATTTTTGTTTTGGTTTTATTCTTTGAACAACACACATAATTTTAACCATCCTCTGTAGGCATACTAGATCTCACAATAAAGAAGTAGAGAGAATAATTTTACCAATGATCATGGGACACTTGGGAATTAAGTTTCCAATCTATGGTATCCCAAGATTTCTAGGCTTGGACTCTCTAAATGGGACTGATTCAGGATTACCACATACCACATGAGATTAGATATGGTTTCAGCTCCTACACTTAATTCCAAGGGCTTTTGAACGGCAGGACACCATCTGTCTCCACAGAAAAAATAGAGGAAATTTCTTATATCAAAGAGCAAATCAAAAGGAAAAATTCACTAACATTGAACCAACCACAGCACACCCTGAAATATATCAGACCGCTGACCATTCCACCGACTCCACAACACATACTCAAGCAAGTACATTCTTTCCCTCACATATGTTCAGAGAAAGAAAGCAAATCAAATCTAGGAGGCATGATCTTTACATGTTTTATCCTACTTCCTTGTTAACCTTTAAAATAAGAAATGGATTATGTTTAGGCAGGCAGAATCATCTTTTCATAAAATTGAAATCTGAAGTTTTAAGCGTCTTTATGTTCCGTAATGGGTGGGGAGTACCCCCTATAATTAGCTATGCTCCACCAAGTCTAGCTGTCAGTAGAAGTATATTCAAAACAGAGGGCTTTCTGTAAACAAAAGGAAAATCTGGGTTAGGAGGACTACTTAGTTCTAGAAGAAAGGATTTGTTCTTTGGAAATAATTAACTTTCATGTAGTAGATTCTTATTTGTTAGAAAGTGACTCATAATTTAAAGAGCAAAGATTTCATTCTTAACCTTCCAGCTGGCTTGACTTTCAGCCTCCACATATACTTCTTTAGAAGATGAAACCATGTGTTAGAAATTGAAATTCAGCTCTGCTTTTATATAGCTTGCTCTGGAGGTGTATAATTTTAATATTTTGATACCGTCTTCCCTCATGCCGAACTGAGTCACTTCTCAATGGCAAATGTAACATGTGTTATTTAACATTCAATAAAATAATTCAGAATTTAGGTTGAACAAGGATATTGTGATTGTCTTTTACAAATGAAGTTTGTGATTTTATTTAAAATGCGATTAGCATTAAAATCTCACTCCACTTTGGGTGCACCTCCCTGGTGACAGTACTCAATCTCACAATATTTTAAAGGTCTATCATTTAGTATCAACTTCTCACAGGCAGAAATAAATCGTGGAAATGCGCAGCTCTTTGAAAGTCGTAAGCAGGGGAGGCCAGGTTTAGGCCACTTGGGTTAGGCCAGTGCCTGACACATGAAATTCAAAGGGATTTGAATTTAGAATTTGACCTTATGCTTGAAAGAGAATATACACATACACATACATACCTACATGAACATGCACACTCACAAAAGCCATGGCAGAATGGACAACATTCACTTTTCATACAACTTTAAAACTTTTGTTCCATGACCCACTTCCATTGCCAATAATGTGCTACATATTAAAACTTATGTAAAATTTTATCTTACGAATAAGTTTTTGTTAAAAATTATTTGTTCAATGTAAACATTGAAATTACTTCCTTAAAAAATGAGAGTGGCCTTTGCTTTCTTAATTTCTGAGAGTCATACACAGAAACTCTTTTTAGTCTATCCTACCCACTATCTTCTTAGTACTAATCTTTTTTTTTCGGACAAGTCATTGAACATATCCCAGCCTGTTTCTTTAAGAAGAGATATCTTCCTGCAAACCACATTTGTTTGTTTTGGAACCAAATAAGAAAATGTATTTGAAATCTGTTTCAAAATCAAAGCTTACTGATGCTACTTAAGTAACTAGTCCAGCAAAAAGGAGTGGACGTTGCTGGTGAGCCATGGCGGATGCCTAAGTTGTCAGTCAGGAAAAGGCACTGAGGCAAATACTTTTGCTTTATCTATTTTTTTAATTAAAAAAAAGTCAACCTTTTCATTTTGAAATAATTTCAGGCTGGCAAAGAGTACAAAGAATTCCCATATGCCCTTCAGATTCCCAGAATGGAATGCCTTACTTAACCCCAGAATAACTAGCAAGACCAGGAAATTAACAATGATATAATGTTATTATCTAATTCACAGACCTTATTCAAATTTTGCTAATTGTCCTCCTAATACCTAGGATCTAACCCAGGATCACATGACTCATTTAGCACCTGTCATATGTCCTCTTGTTTTCTTCCATTTGTCATAGTTCCTCAGTCTTCCCCTGTCTTTCTTGAGATTTTTGAAGGATACTGGGAAGTTATTTTGTAGAATGTCCTCTGCTGTAAGTTTGTCTGATATTCCCTCATGACTAAATTTAGATTGTGCACTTTTCTCAAGAATACCACAGAAATGTACCCTTCTCAGTACGAAGTGCCTGCACGTTTAAATTTTACTGCTTCTAGTACTTTCTATTGCTTCATTAAGACGCTGCTCCTCAAGATTCCAAATGGTATTCAGCTCACGGAATCAACAGACGTGCCAGAGGAAAGACTGACGAGATCCTCCATAAGGCTGTAAATTCCAATCCTGGGAAGCCTTTGAGGACCGTGTAATCTCTTTAACCCCAAATCTTAGCACAGTGTCTGACACATAATAAGTTTGTTGAACTTATTATGGGTTTGTTGAAAGAATAAATTATGAATACATTCACTTCATTACCCCAGACATCCGAGAGAACAGAATCTTAAAGATGAGAAATCAGAACTAGATCTACCTTCCTGGGCTGCTGGGGCCACACCGCATTTCATCATTCCCACAATACGGGATATGGAAGTCCCTACGGTCCCTACTTCACAAACAAGTAGGCGTACTTCCTACCATTACTTCATTTTTACCATTTTTCCTCCACAGAAGAAAAAAGACACTTGATTATCTGCTTTAGGAAAAAGGCACTGAGTGGTATGGGAGCTGGCAGCCTGGAAAGCTTTCTAGAATGACAAGCAGTAACTGTTTTGTAGGTTTGTGATAATGTATTACAATGGAAACTGAATACTGTTCCTTACCGTTGACACACCCCACCTTAAGATGCTTGGTCACAGGACCAATAGAAATGAAGAATTAAATGGCACTATTCAAGAACAATGCCATCTATAGTTACTATTATGCACAAATTACGAAAAACTCTTTGCTCAGCAGAGTAGAAATATTCTATTATTTTACAGTATTTATTAAGAGCCTAATCCAGGTGGAGGATCTATCTTAAAAGTTAAGAAGCTTATAATCCTGTATATGTTTGTGCATGTAAAGAAAAATAGACATAAACCAAAACCAGAATGAAATTAGACCTAGATGATGGTATAAGCGTATACTGCAAAAACACATGGGAAGGGCACTTAATTCTTTCTGTTTGGGAGGAGGGAGTAACATTTGAAAGCATTTTTTTGGATGGGCATTTTAGGCTTAGAGCACACCATGTACAGGAGGCGGCAAGTGTATTCAGTAAAATCCTATGCCATCATTAAAAAATGACATTCATGAGTTTTATAAATGCAGAAAGTGCTTATGTAATGTTTAGTAAAAAAGATATAGGATGAAAGATACAAACTACGGAAAAACAAGAAACAAAAATAATGCGTTTGCAGGGGAGGAAAAAAAAGAAAAACACAATGAAATATTGTTAGATATTTCATCTGGGTGGCCAATCAAAGAATTTTTCTCCTTTCTACTTTTTTGTATTGTTCCAAAATTTTCTAAGTATCATGCCTTACTTTTGCAAGACATAAACAAACTTAGAAATAAAAAAGAATACAGATGGACTATTAAAAAATAGCAAGATGGGGGCCGGGCGCGGTGGCTCACGCCTGTAATCCTACCACTCTGGGAGGCCGAGGCGGGTGGATTGCTCAAGGTCAGGAGTTCGAGACCAGCTTGAGCAAGAGTGAGACCCCGTCTCTACTATAAATAGAAAGAAATTAATTGGCCAACTAAAAATATATGTAAAAAATTAGCCGGGCATGGTGGCACATGCCTGTAGTCCCAGCTACCTGGGAGGCTGAGGCAGAAGGATCGCTTGAGCCCAGGAGTTTGAGATTGCTGTGAGCTAGGCTGATGCCACAGCACTCTAGCCAGGGCAACAGAGACTCTGTCTCAAAAAAAAAAAAAAAAGAAAAAAGAAACAGCGAGATGATCAGTACAGCTAGACACAGAGTAAAACTGATATTGTGACATCAAGCTAGAAAGGCAGATTGCACTGGTTCACAGAGGGCTCTGGATGTCACACTGAGGAGCGTGACCTTTATTTCCAGGTAGTGGGGAACTAATGTAGTTGCCTAGAACTGCCTCTCAGCATCATTCATTTCTGAGGCCAATCCTCACCAAGGCAGGGAGAACATTTATAATATAATACAATGTTCTCCCTCCTAGCAGATCGATCGGTTCTTAAATTAGTCTTCCTAGCAAAAGTTACAGATTTCACCCTAATGCACTGTGCCTTTGCCTAACCAAAATACCTGGCCTCTCATCCAGATTCCTGTTTATTTCTGTAAGGAAAATTGTCCTCCGAGCTGTATACTCTGAACCCTCTCCACCTTGGGAAATACGGCTTTGCTGCTAAGCCTGGACAGGGAAAGCCTAAAACCATTTCAGGCAGGGGTCAGGTCCCACAGCATATCTCAGATACAACATCGAAACATCATAGAAGGATCTACCTCTCCTGCCTAGATTGTAGGGAACAAATTTAATCCCGCTGGCCTTGACCCCAAAAGTAGCAAGATGTCTACAAGGGAAGTCCTGAGGATGATTCTTAAGATTAAATTATTTTAGGGGAGGAAGGCTCAGATATGGTGAGACAGGAACCCAGGTGGAAATCCCTGAAACAAAGTATAACTATCTCAGGCTTCATAAACTAAAATGTATTTAAGCTTATTTTCTCTCTCAGTTTCTATTTTAAGACTCTCTGTTAATTTCTGTGAGTTCCAAATAATAAAGAAGAAACCATATATTCCTAGATTCCAGGGATACAGAGCTTTGCTGGCATGTGATTTTATCCATGATCACAGACAGTTAAGCTGTTGAACTGAAGCAGAGAAAATAGATGTTTTTGGTTACCCAAGGCCAGTCACTTGCCAGGGAAGTACGCAGACGTTCAAAGGACAAATCAATAAGTGGTACATGCATGTAACATCATCGTAAAACGGAGCATCAGAGAGCACCAGCTGGGCAGGAAAGCAAGAAACATCTAGGAGCTGAAAGAAGAACTAAGAGGTGGATGGAGTGCTTGGAAATAACACTTTTAGGGTGAAAAACAGATTTTACGTAAGTGGGAGAGTCATAAAAATATGAAACCATGGTCCAGAGGGAGAGGCTCAGGCTTGGTGACTCAGAAGTGAAACATTTCCAGCTGATACAACGGTCTATGGAGTAGGTGCCCAAGAGGGTATCTGCAATGAAGTGAGGACGGAGCATGTTGAAAGAGAAGAAAGACCCACATTGGCCAGGATGACATCAGGGGATGAGAAGCAGAGGAAAATGTCTCTAAGAATATGAGGCAGTAGCATCCGGGAGGTCAGGAGTGATTAAAATGAGGAAGAGCAGAGGATGCAATAAACAGAAAACCTAGATGAAGGCAATTAAATGACAGTGGGGAATGACACCTGGAAATGGCAATGAGACTCAAAGAAATGCCACCCTCACTTCCCAGTTCTGAAATACACAAGAGGGTGACTGGCTCCCACAATGCCCCTTTGGTTAATTCCTTAAAATCTAGGCTAAACACATTACAAATAATCTGCAAATTACTGAATCAGAAAAGCAGAGATGCTTTTTTGGGGGCTTAGCACACAGATTAATACAGATAATTTGTTGTACTGGCAAAGGGGCCTTGAAGAAGGGGAGGGGATGAGGAGAGAAGACAGCCTCATAATTTCATATAGTTTTGACAGGAATAGAAATCCATACAGGTTGAGTACCCCTTATCTGAAATGCTTAGGACCAGAAGCGTGTCAGATTTTAGATTTTGGAGTATTTACGTATACATAGTGAGATATCTTGGGGATGGGACCCAAGTCTAAACCTGAAAGTCATTTATATTTCATATATACCTGAAATAATATATATTTCATTTATACACATAGCCTGAAGGTAATTTTATACAGTATTTTTTGTCATTTTGTGCACAAAACAAAGTTTTAACTGCAATCCCTCACATGAGCTCAGGTGTGGAATTCTCCACTTGTGGCATCCTGTCAGTGCTCAAAAAGTTTCAGATTTTGGATTTTCAACCTGTATAACATTTCCAGGGGGCAATTTGAAAAAATTATGTCAAGGGACACAAACACATGCTGTTCTTTGATCTAGCAATTCTATTTCTTCGAACTTATCCTAAAATTATTGAAGATATAAAGACTTCTGTACATAGAAATTCATAAAAATATTTCAACATTGTAAACCTGAAAACAACCTAAAGGTATCAACAAACAAAGGAACAGCTAAAAAGTTAGGTGCAATCATGAGATAGACTATTATGCTGCCTTTAAATATGTTTTCAAATTATTTATAAAATAGCAAATGCTATACAAAATACTAAATTTTGTATTTTTTTTGTTCTTCTTGTTTAAAAATATAGCGTATTAATAGAAAATTTGAGGTACAGTAGGGCCAACAGACCAGGAGACAACTGCCATTGAAAAAACAGATTATTACTCACCAAGCAGAGGTGGCCCTAAGGGGAAGAAGCACGGGGTGGGTCAGAAGGCAGAGTGAGAGACAGAGCCATGGCCAAAAGCTTTAATTGTGGCTTCTGCAGGAACAGGCAAGGCAGGCTAAGCAAGCTTAGGGGTGGCGAGTTAGATGGTTTCAGCAGACTCTGGGGTACAGGGTCTGTCTCTAGCCTGCTGGAGTGATGAGGGCAGGTGGATAGTTGCCCAGACTGCAAGAGCCTAACAAAAGAGGTGGTCGGGTTGTGGGCTCAGGATTAATTGGTTCGTACTTGAGAAGTACATTCAAGGGTGCGTTGTTTACTATCTCTAGGAATTGGCTAACCCTGAGGGGGACAGTCCCTCTAGGTACAGCAAGGCCCCAGATGTCAAAGCAACAGAATACAGAAAACAAAAAACATGATTAATATATTTATATATATATAAATATAAATATACATATATTTATAAAAATTATTTACATGCATTTACACATAAATACATACATATTTATATGTATTTATGTATTACATATTTACATTATATGTATTTACATTTCTATTTATATGTAATACATGTGTTTATATACATGTTTATATTTACATGTATTTATATAAATACATTTTTATATATATATATAAGTAATTTGAGATAGGGTCTCTCTCTGTTGCCTGGGCTACAGTGCAGTGGTGTCATCACAGCTCACTAAAACCTCAAACTCCTGGGCTCAAGCAATCCCCCTGCCACAGCCTCCTGAATAGCTGGCACTAAAGGCACATGCCACAACACCTGGCTAATTTTTCCATTTTTTTGTAGAGTTGGGGTCTCGCTCTTGCTCAGGCTGGAATTTACCAATTTTTTCCTACAACTAACACATAGTACTTTTTTAATTCAGAAAAAAAATAAATATAACAAAAAGTTTTCTTGTATTATTTACAACCTTGGGCATTTCTTTGAAAGGATAAATTTATATCATTATTCAAAGAGCCATGTATGCAGCCCTTCTTATATTGTTTTTTAAACTCAAGGAACAACTATGGACTGATGCCATGCACTTTGTGTTGCTAAAGAAATAAGAACATACTGAGTCACTTCCGTGGAACACCTTTGTACTTTCCTGAACAGAAGGAACAGGGAGTTTCTAATGTAACGCAAAGGATTCCAGACTGACCCTTGTCCTACACTGGTGTGAAAACGAGGGAAAAGCCTTCCACAACCATTACCTGCCTAGGAAGATTCCCTCTGGGAGGAGTAACTGTACTGATTTTAGAAAGTGGCAGGCACACATTTTTAGCCAAATCTATATGCCACACTGGACTGAAAGCATTAGGTAGGTGCCATGTCTAATGCTTTTAAAATAACTGTGGCATCAGAGAGTCCATCAAAAGCTGTTGCTGGTGGCTGGGCTATGCGAACAGCCCATAGCCTATCTAAGGCACCTGCTTTTTCACCGGGAGTGAGTAAGTAGACCATGACAACCTGCACTGATTTGAGGACTTTTCTAAAGGAAGAAACTTCCTGACTGTATGGACTTCATAAAATATCCACCAGTGAGGACTCCTAGCTCAAGCTCAAGCCCCTGCCACAATGAAAACACCGCAAACCACCTCCACTGACCACGGACTGAATGGCAATAATGTGGCACCACGTACAGCAAGAGCGTTCTCGTCCAGCTGTCCCCCCAACTTACTGTGTGGCTCTAGGTAAGTTATTTACACTCTCCGTGGTCACTTCCTCATCTGCAAAACAGAGGTTATGATATACAGCAGCAGCAGCAGTACCTCATGGAGCTTTCATAAGAAAACAATTAGATAATTGTCAAAGTGTTTTGGAATCTATGATGTTGGACAGATATTCAGTAGAACAGTAATTATTTATCTGAATTGAGTATAGTGGGCTTCTGGCCAGCTATAAGACCCAACAGACACCAGAGCTAAATTAAATGAGAAATATAGTGCCAGATTATTCATATCTCCACATGAAACTCCTCACATAATTAGGGAAATATAAATTTCGCCCACCCCTTCTGAAGAAGGCAATACAAGACATTAATCAATAATCAGACACATAATTCAAAACTGTGGTCATTGTTGTGAATTAAAAGTAGTGTGCTATGAGAATATTCAATATGCAAGCCACCGACAGTGTAATTATTACACAACAGCTTTGGTTATTTCATTCCATTGCTTAAAATCCAACTGTGGCTCCCCACTGAGTTTAAGATGGCATGAAATGCCAGGTCTTGCAGAGCCCAGGACGGCCTGTCCATCACCCTCATCCCCTGCTGCCCTCTTACTCTTAACCCAGCCAATGGCCTCAGTGCACTACTTGATATCCCCAATCATCTCATGGCCCCCCGTGGCTCTGCTTCTCTGGGCATGCTCCTCTCTTGCCTGGAATGCCCTGTTCCCAAGTCAGGCTAACATAAACTTAACTGTCAAGACAAAGCCAGACGTTGTCTCCTACAAGAAACCTTTTCTGATCACTGTCCCTCAAAGCTAACACCTGCCACCCGACTGGGCCCCTTGTACGTATGATGGTAGTGCTTTGTAATTGATGCCATCATTGAGTTCACTACAATTCTCTCTTTACTAATCAGAATAACAACCCACACCACACATTTGTCCCCAATTTTTCCCTCTTCTAAACCAAACCCTGTGGTTCTTTCAAACATTACTCATAGGATACCTTATCACCAACCCAATTGCTCTCTTCTGGACATATTGTGTTTAAAAATCCTTCGATGTGTAGTGCAACTGAAATGCAACAACCAGTTGTCTAGTTTACAGAGGGGAGGGTAAAGCTTGTTGATAGTGTTCTGAATATTATACTGTCATCATTTATAGGACTGCATTAGCTTTTATTTATTAGGCTTTCACTTTATACTGTTGATCACTCATTCATATAATTTTAGAATTGGAATCGACATTACAGATGGTCTAATATAATTCCCTTTTTCCAAAAGAGAAAGAGTTCCACGGTTGGTTAAGTCACTTGCCGTTTATCATTCAGCCAGATAGTTGTGGTAGAGGAAATATTGTGTAGGTCTCCTGCCTCCCAAAAGGGCTTTCCTCTGGTTACCCCAAATCTGTCTTTTCTACAGGCTATTGGTGAAGCCACACCTATACCATTTCATGTGTCTTCATTTTATTTTATACTTAAGTGCTGGTCTTTTTTTTTCTCTTAAGTTTAATCTTCTTTGGCATCACTCTAACAATAAAATCTTTTGGATTAAGATTATATCTAACTGTTCTCTATGCCTTCCCAAAATATGCCAAATGCAAAAGTGACCAGCAGGATATTTAGACCAGCAGGATATTTACATCTTCAACCCAAATGACAGGCTGTCACGTTGAACAAAAAGGCCATAGAGAGAACAGCAGGGAATTTACTCACTGTGGCCAAATTCAGCACAGGCAAAGTGAGAGCCCAAGGCAGAGTTATAAAGCACAGTGAAAGGCTGACACTAAGGAAGAGATACGAATGGTTGGAACAGACTCATACAGTCACTTGGCAGGTGGGAAAACTGAACTCGTTTGGATTGGGAAAAGCAGAGTGAGGGTAAGACTGTGAACAATGCCAGGGTGTCAGAGAGCCCAGGGATTAAGCTGTGCCAGCGGCATGGATTATGTTGGGCCTTGTGACTTAAATGAGCCAGAGGGGATCTGGTTACCTATATGACACATCTCTCCTACCTGTAAGGAAGGGCCAGGGATTTCCCAGGCTTGATCAGAACAAAAGCACGTATATTACAGAGCCCATTTGTGGTAAAATGGGCTCTGTAATATACAGAGCAACTGCATGGGCAGAGCAACTATATGGGCAACTGCAGCCATAGCCTGACAACAGCCATATAACCAAAGGAAAAGTCAGAACCATGGTAAACTGTGGATTTGCTTATGTTGCTCATGCTGGACTGTGTGCTAAAGATGGACTTAAAAATCAGCAGGTGTCCTGGATCTCTTGCACGGTATATGCTAAGTTCTTCCTCTCTGAGCACAAGGGCATGGCATTCAGGGTGAAACACAAAGCAACTGTACGGGTGTGAATGGGAGAAGCTGGAGGCAGAAAGAAATGAGGTTTAAGACTTCTAAACCCCTAGAGTAAACTCAAAACCAGTTCTCCAGTTTGCAACACAACCTGGTGGAAAGGATACAGTAGGTAAAGCATTAGCAAGCCTATTCCCCTATTTGGATAGTCACCTGGCAAGTGGTACTTGTCAGTTGTGGTCCTATAACGCCCTGTAGATCACTCAATTGGTAAATATTCATCTACTACGAACAAAATGCTGCACTAGGGGCTGGGAATACAATGGTGACAAAAGAAAGAGACTGCCCATTTTCATGGGACTTAAAATCCAATGGGCCACCTGTGTATCCTGGAGTTCTACCAGGTATTAACCAAAGGCTTGAGTGCCACTGGAGGTGTGGGGAAATGAAAGAGAAGGCCCGAATTATTGAGAAATGGTATCCTTTATGCATATCGGTAAAGAAAATCTATTGCATAATCTTGAAGCTTTGGGGTACATGGCCATTGTCACTTGCCTGTGTGACAATCAAAGCCAAAGATGTTATCTGAATGTTTGATTTATCTCTTCCTTGACTATTGTCTTAGTCTGTTTAGTGCTGCAATAACAGAATGCCTGAGACTGGGTAATTTATAAAGAAAAAAGATTTTTTTGGCTCATGACTCTGCTGGCTTGGAAGTTCAAGATCAGGCATCTGTATCTGGTGAGGACCTCAGACAGTTTCTGTTTGTGGTGGAAGGCAGAGGGGAGCCAGCCACGTGCAGAGATCACATAGCAAGAACAGAAATAAGAGAGGGCGGAAGGTGCCAGGCTCTTTTTAACAAACAGCTCTCAAGGAAACTAATAGAGTGAGAACTCACCTCTAAGGAAGGGCATTAATCTATTCATGAGAGATCTGCCCTCATGACCCAAATACTTCCCATTAGGCCCCACCTCCAACACTGGGGATCAAATTTCAACACAAGGTTTGATGAGGACAAACATCCAAACCATAGCAACTACACACCTGTCTTTTGAATTTGAAGAGTCTTAAAATGTATCTATTTTTTTTTTTTTGAGTCAGAGTCTCACTCTGTTGCCAGGGCTAGAGTGCCGTGGCATCAGCCTAGCTCACAGCAACCTCAAACTCCTGAGCTGAAGCGATCCTTCTGCCTCAGCCTCCCGAGTAGCTGGGACTACAGGCATGCGCCACCATGCCCAGCTAATTTTTTTTCTATATATATTTAGTTGGCCAATTAATTCTTTCTATTATTAGTAGAGATGGGGTCTCGGGGTCTCGCTCTTGCTCAGGCTGGTTTTGAACTCCTGATCTTGAGCGATCCGCCCGCCTAGGCCTCCCAGAGTGCTAGGATTACAGGTGTGAGCCACCGCAGTCTCTTAAAATGTATCTTTAAAAACCATCACACCAACTGCAGCCATAGCCTGACAACAGCCATATAACCAAAGGAAAAGTCAGAACCATGGTAAACTGTGGAAGCAAAACTTTGAAAACAAAGGTTTTATCGTCACATTCAGGAGATGAGATAAAGTGAGAATAAGTGGGAAGGTAAATCAAAGTTTATAAGCCAGAAAGCTCAAAAACATGCCAGGGAGTTTAGAATGAGTTGGTATGAACAAGCATTTCAGGTTGTCAAAAACAGTCATCGAGTCCAACAGACTACAACAGTTCCCAAGTTCATTTGTTCACACATTGTTTCTCCTCTGAGAGAAACAATGAACACTTTCCTACCCTGATGAAGTAGGAAAGTGAAGGATTTTCTTCACTAATTTTTTATTATCTGATTCAACTATAATTATTACCTTTTAAATATTTGGTTCGATATGGAAAAAAATAAACTAGTTTTACTCTTAAGGATAAAAACTTCTATAAAATATTTGGAGAAAATCCTAAAAATATATTTGGTTTTCTTAATTTGCAACAAAAGATTAATAGGAGGGAAAAGGAACGGAAGTAATTATCTTGTCCAATTCACTCACCTTACAGCTCAGGAAACTGAGGTTCGGAGCGGTAAAATAACATGCTCGGCTGTTAAACTGTTTAAACTGCAGTTTAAATAAAAGAAAAAAAAAAACAGAACCTAAATACCACAGCCTCTTTTGGAGAAAACAGTTCTCATGCACGTCCTGTCCTTAATCACTACAGAAATTGAACAGGATCAAAAGTCACTCGGAATGATTTTCAGTCTCACTTGCAGAATGCAGTCCTCCCTCCCACTAGCTTTTAGCAAGTGGGGCGGGGGTAGTTTTGGGGGGAGGCAGCTGTAGTACTGCAATGATGTATCGAGGAAAGTTACAAACATAGTACGTCTGGATTTTGGCAAGACATTTTTCAAAGATGGAGAGTGTGGGCTACTGTAAGCCTTTCCTGATAGCCTTGAGAAAAAAATGGAGACAGATTAGAAGAGACTGAGCACCGAGGCAGGAATGCCAGTTAGGAAACCAACCACTGCAGGGAATGGCAATGACTAGGAGAGTGACAAAAATGGGAATGAAGACACCATTGTAGGTGGGACCACAGCTGCTGACACCCTGCCCCCACCACCACCACCACTGCTACAAATAAAATAATCTTTTACTGAATTCTGACATGCAGGCAGTAAACCCTTTACATATCCTATTTTATATAATCCTTACAACAATCCTCTGGTGTTCACTGTCCCATTAAGCATATGAGGAAAGTGAGGCTCAGAAATGAAATAACTTTGCTGTGTCAGCTTGGCTAGGCTACAGTCCTCAGTTATTCAGTCCAACGCTACCCTACATGTTGCTGTGAAGGGATTCTGTAGATGTGATTAAAGTCCATAATCACTTGACCTTAAGTAAGGGAAATTATCCTAGATAATCCACGTGGGCCTGATGTTATCAGCTGAAAGGCCCCTTCCCTGAAGAAAAAGCCATTCCGCCAGTGAACAGCAGTTTCAGCCTATGCCAGGGTGTTCCCACCCGCCTTTACTGACAGCCTGCCCTGGGGATCCAGTCTTGCCTAGCCAGACCCCACAGTCGCATAAGCCGATTCCTTGCAATTACTCTCTTAATACACATCTCCGACTGGCTCTGCCCCTCTGGTTGAACCCCGACTATTACACATGCCAAACGTCACACAGTTTACTAGGTCAAAGAGCTCAGATTCTCTCAAAGCCTAAGTAGGCCAGTATTCCACACTCCCTACCAACAGAAGATCAGTTTTAGACCTCAGCACTTCACAGAAATGGCACCCCATCCAAATGCCTCGCAGGCATCGATGGAATGCAACCCAGGGAATGGGTAAGAGGATAAAAGCTCTGCAGGCCTGGGTTCAAACCCTGATTCTGCAACCTTAACCTTAGGCCACGTGCCTCAGTTTCTTCATCTGAAACACAGATTAATAATAGAACTTACCTTATAGAGTTGCTGCAGATTCAATGAATTACACCAACTAAAGCATTTAGAACACCGAGCACAGAGTAAGTACTCAATAAAGATTAAATATTACTAACTACTCAGAAGAACCAAAGGATGAGAATGATACATGCTCAGCTTCCGAAACAGGGCAAAGAAGGGGTAGAAACGCCCACGATGACTATAAGGAAATCGGAGTCATGGAAAACCCCTCGGTTGTGATGCAGAATATAATCAGAGTGATGTAAGCACTGAAGAATGCTTCCCTGACTAGAACCATTCCAGAAAAGGCCAACATTTCATAGGCATTATACCTAATCCAGGGATGGGTGAAAGCAAGAAACCACAGTTCATCAGAATTTCACTTCCACATCGAAACAGAAAAGTCCCTTAACTTGTTCCAGGCCTGATTGATCCCCATGAAAAAGAAGAATGCAGGGTTTAACACTTTCAACATCAGCAGATTTTTCCAAAAGGGACAAAAACGTATTTAGACTTGGATGATCTACGCCCATATCATTGTTATACATGGGAAAATACAGCCCCAAAGAATACAATTCTTGCAAGCTATGAGGAAATGGAAGACACGATGTATGTCATATCATGACTAATATTAATCAGGCATGGTGGCTATGCCAAATCCTACACAGAGCCTGTAAAAGGGACATGGTTGCTGACAACTGGTATCAACAAGATGAGACACCTTCAGTTTAACTTTGGGGAAAAAAATACATCAGTGTTCATAAAAATATTTGTGTATCTTGTTACTGAATGGTGGCTGTACTATTATAGGAGGAGGAAAGAAGCTTTAAAAAAAGGCCGCATGACACTGCAACAGGCAAAATGTTGAAATTTTACAAAACGAAACATAGATTTTGAAAGCAATAAAACCCAAAGAGACAATTATGGCTTTAATACTATCTAGGCATAACATGTCATAGTAACAATGATCAGAATCTAACACTGGTTTCATGCTCTTCCTAGACAAATAGCTAACAAAAATTATTTCTAAACCTTCTGATAAATAAATTGCCCTGGGTGCCTTCTAAAATTTGAGGTGTGAATCTGAACGTCCCTCTAAAGACCAGGCTGTTTTTATGCTTACGACCATGTGTCCCAGAGGTAGGTATGATTATTGTTGAAAGGAAATGATAAGTTGAAAGGAAATGATAAGCCAAAAGTGCTAGCGTTTCAAGTTGAAAACTAAAGAAAAGGAGAATTGTCCTAAAGAAGCCACAAGCATCACGATGCATGGAAAATTGGGTTTGGTCTCTCTTTTCTAGGTCAGTGTGGTTGCCTGGGTAACTCACTGTAGAAGAGATGGCCTACCTGGAATACAATATTGTTTGTGTCCACAGTAGTGTAAGCATAGCCTACCTTTGGGTACCACGTAAACCAGAGAGGAAATATAACTCTCCAACCAGGGAGATGGTAACTGTTCAGGGAGCAAAGGTAGAGCTAGAAATCGTGTTCAGTATTTCACCAAAACTTTTCTCTAGATCTTTGACAAAACAATTTTGACAATCTTTTATTCCTATTCCTTTAAACATCTACTGATACCTACTCTGTCAAGTATTCAATTTCAATCCCATCTACCATAAACTGATCTTTTAAGATCTGTATTTCTATAAAATACTCTTATAGCTTGGGTCCCTTCTAGGTACAACAATATATTCTCCCTATATTCTGTTCTCCTAATAAAAAAAGATGAAGATGTATTTTGATGTATACAGAACTTCTATTTACAAGTAACTTTTAAGCCAGAGTTCTTCTGTACCGTACTGGAATTAAAATAAGAACATCTTCTAATGTCACCACACTTAGGTGTTTCCGTGAGTGCTCTTTTCCCATAAGGAGCATGTTCTGACATGCAGGGCTCTGGATTCCCTGTTGTTTATAAACTTCCATCAAGTGTTTGTATCTGCAGTCAAGGCTGAGAGTCTTCACCTTTATCCCACGGAGCTGTCTAGGAAGGGTCTATGAGCACGGCACATTTTTCCCCAAGAATATGCCTGGAGCACATGCCCATATCGAGGGCACAAGAGTGACAGAGTCAGAGGGAAAGCACAAGTCATTATGTTGAAGGAATGTGGAAAGTACAGACACCTGCTTCCCAACAGGCTGTAGTAGGAATAAATGAAATAGTACCTTTGATGCTTTCCAAAAGAAAGAATGAAGCGGATTTGAAGATGTAAGTAGCTGCTTTTTCAGGAAAGAAAAGAGGATGACAGAAAGAAAGGGCCCAGACGGACTTAGAGTGAAGGCTAAGGCCTAAGAGCCAATTTATCTGGCAGGAACCAGGACCTCTGCTTTCTAGTTTTCCTACTGATCAGAAATATGCCATCATTAGCCTTCAAGATGATTTAGAAGCTCTGTTGCCCTCCTGGAACCCAAAGAAGCAGCAAGTGTCTTTCTTTCTGTACAGCAGGAAAATCACCTGCTTGTTAGACAGGCTTTCTGTGTAAACTGTCCATGCTGCGTCAGACCTGGAAGGAGAAGCCAACACAACACTAACAACACAACTTTTGGAAGCCAATTCTTCCCTTCTCAGCTTTCCTAACCAAAGCCAGAGGATACCAACATCAATTCTTCCAAGCAGGTCACTGGTGAGTTTTCCATTTCCATGCCTATCTCTCCTGAGGGGCCCTCTTCTTCGCTGCTTCTCCAATAGTTATCTTTCCATCAAGACTAAAATTAGCATCTCCTCTGAAAGCCACCTGTGATTCCCTCCTTCATGAACTAGATATAATCTCTCCTAGCTTTGGGAGAGGAGGCTAACTCTTGGCAGTTAGCCTACACATCGTACCATGTTCCACCTTGTATTACAAACTTTTTGGCTGCATTTCTCACCCAGCTTAGCAGATTTTGTAAGTTCTTTAACCCCTTTCTCTTGCTTTGTCCATCTCTCCATCTCTGTTTGCTTAGCAAATAGTAAGTTATGTATCTAATGGATCCTGTTTGAATGAACTAACCCTGTCCACACCTTAAACAAACTATCACCCATTCAAAATCTACAAACCTTTATTAAGCACTTAACAGGTGCAAGGAATTGGAGATTATAATGATGAGTAAGAACCAACCCTGCCCTCCTAGGAATATGCAACTTACAGGTGGAGCTAAGAAACCTACAAAAAAACTTGTGAAAAACAGGCACAAGTGTTGTCATGGACACACTTGGACACAGTGTGAAAATAGGGGGCCAAAATCATTTCAATTTTGCTAGGGAAGGTTCCAGGAAGGTTTCATGAGGAAAGGGGAAAAATCATGTGCTGAAGGCCAGAGTTCACTAAATAGTTCCTAATCATTATCTCATTTAGCTCCCACAACAACCCTCCAAGTTAGGTATTTTTTACCCTCATTTTACAGAGAAGAAAATGAAGGCTCAGAGACGTTAAATAATTTGGCTAATGTCACACAGCTGATAAACAGTGAAACTGGAAATCACACGCCCAGTGGCCTGATTCCAAAACTCATACTGGTTTTCCTATACCAGATCTCCTCCTCCAAGACATACAAAAGAAATGACGCCTGTGCTGAGCCCTTCAAGCCTGATTAGGAAGATGATACAGGCCATCTGGGGCAAGGGCAGGGGCATTCCAGGAACAGCCAACAGCTGAAGCAAAGACCTGAGGCGGGGAGAGGGGGTAGATAAACCATACTGGGGAAAGGTAGATCCCTTCACATAACTGAGTATGGGACATACTGGGGGGACAAAGTGGAGGAGTTTGGGGAAGAGAAGGCTAGGAGATGATTTTCTACTTTCCCTGCCATATGCTTGGAAAATATAATAAAGTTTATTTCTTATCTACTTAAAAATGCATGAAATACTGTAAGTAAAACATTCTAGGGGCTGGTCACCATGGCTCACACCTGTAATCCTAGCACTCTGGAGGCTGAGGTGAAAGGATCGCTCGAGCTCAGGAGTTCGAGACCAGCCTGAGCAAGAGTGAGACCCCCGCCTCTACTAAAAATAGAAAAAATTAGCTTGGCATGGTGGCATGCACCTGTCATCCCAGCAACTCGGGAGGCTGAGGCAGGAGGATCGCTTGAGCCCAGGAGTTTGAGGTTGCTGTGAGCTAGGCTGACGCCACAGCACTCTAGCCTGGGCAACAGAGTTGGACTCTGGCTCAGAAAAAAAATAAAAAACAAAACAAAAAAAACCCATTCTGAATGTCTTGTAAGTTATTGTTTTATGGCAATACTCTTAACCTTCATTCTAAATATCCTTTAATGCAAACCATAGAGTGGAAGAATGATTCTCTCTACATTTCCTTTTCCTTTAGACTTCTTTGTTTTTAATCTTTCTGTAAACACTAGAGATTTCAACCATGAAAGACTAGAGAAACTAAACACCAATAATTGACTTACATAAATGGCATATTTCCTATCATGCCAACCAACATCTAAGTATTTTCAGATGAAAATTTTAATACTGTACAATTGGACTGATTTTAAAAAGTTAAAAATATTTTAAGTTGAAAAGTTGGATGGATAAATGAGGTATTATAACCTAATGTGATATGAACAGGACGTATTGGGGACCAGTAAATGTGACAGCACCCAAGTAAGAGAAGAACACAGGGTGGGAGGCATGCATAGCTAAGCATTTTATAAATTATCAGTAAATACCGAGAAATACTACAGGCTACTACAGAGAACATATTCCACCTGTGGTCCCAGCTCACAGCCTCCTGCCACTGGGAAGGAGAAGCACTGGGCGACGCAGGGGGCTCCAGAGTGCTGGGATGCTGAGAACCAGGGGAGCCACTCCAGGTAGCGGACTGATGAAAACCAAGACAGGAAATCACTGACTCACAAAACAAGCAGATGTGCCTCCTGCTAGGCACCTGCCACATTCTGAGCTGATGCTGTTGCTGATACTGACTAATGACCCAGATCCCAAGCACCTGAGTAACTCAGCTGTCACCGTGGAAAAGTGGAGGTCTTCAACTAAATGGGACAACTGAAATTAGGGCTACTAGAATGAAATGTTATTAGCTCATTTGTGATTTCCTGATCATTGCATAAAGGGAGAGATTTCAAAAGGTTGCTATGATCAATGTGCATAGCACAGAACGACATCATGTTTTTTAGAAACAAGAAAAAAGTAAAGTGAAATCACTGTACTATCTTTACTAATATTTTGGCTTTCCCTATATATTTTAAACATTAATTTTTTATTTGTTCTTCCTGGAGTCAAACATTGATGGGGTGGCAGTCCCTACCCTCCCTTCCTCCCATCTCTTTTTTTCTCCTCCCTCCTCTCTCATTCCTTCTCCCCTCCCTTCTCTCTTTTTCCTTCTCATTACGCCCTCTTAAATATGTGAAAAGTAATTAGCCCATCATGGTTTATCTTGAGTAATGAATTTCTGGCTGAAATCTTGCCTTAGGCTCCAGGCCATGAAACAAGAGCATATGCAAAGTTGACTGGGAGATGACTTGATTTCTGAGTAACAAAAATGAATGTAAGCCACTATAATTGCAGAACTATACCAAGAAGAGCCGGATCTGATAATGCCACAGGTGGAAATATGGGATCATAAGAAAAGGCAAGGTGAGAGAGCTGTCCCAGAGATGCCTACTCTGAAGACCATCTCTGGCAGTCAGTCTTGAAAACGTGTTGCTCCCGAAAGACCGCCCTCTCCCTAACTCCAAGGATTCTGGAATCATTTACCAGGAGGATGCCCAGTCACTTGGCAGCATGCTCAATCTCAGTGTTTACCATAAGCCTGTGAAAAATGTAAGTGAGCAGGCAATTATGTTCAGTGCCAGCTAATTGTTGGTGGCCACCTTCAAACCCAGCCCTACGTTTTTGTTTTTTTTTTTAACAGCATAAGCCATACTATGGGTTCCCCCCCACCCCACTACCATCAGTTTTAGATTTTTATTTTTACCATGAGGCCCTAATGTCAAAGTGCCTAGGATAAAGCAACCTTCAGAGGTTTTGCGTAAGAAGTATATTGCCCTAAAGTCTGTTATAGAGGCCTGCTTTTGTTTTCCCTCTGGGAATAGGGAAAAGTATATATATATATATTTTTAACCACTCCTTAAAGGGGTGTCTGAAAGTGAGTACACCTGTTCATTAGCATCACCAGGTCAGATGGAAAGAAAGGAGAGTAGCATGGGCAAGAACCACAGACCTTAATTCCAGTTCTGTAACCTCCTGGCTGTGTAACTGTGCCAGCCTCAGTTTTCTCATCTGTGAAATGGAGACAATACCACCTACATTACAAGGCTGCTGTAAGACTAACAAAGGCACCTCTTGTGAAATGCCTGGGACACAGTACGTCCTCAATACATGTTGGCTCTCTCAGCCCCTACAGAAACATTGTTACTCTTAACTAAGAAAAATTAATTTTGGTCATTTCCCAACTTCACATTAGGTATTCAGCTAAATAGCAATAAAGTATTCATCTAAAAGCTTGTCATCAATCCATAAGACTTATTCGGGAAAAGCTGCCCTTTGAATTAGAAGGTGCATTTTCTCTTTTTTTCAGAAAAGTCCAAATATTCTTTCAGTTGGCCAATTTTAACTCACATGGGAACGCTTTCATAATGGGCTAGACATGACTCATTAATTTCACAAAGCAAATTGGAGCTGTAAATTACTTAGGGAGCACTTAATATTTCCCAAGGACTGGGTTAAGCATTTTATATGCATTTATATCTCATCTGATCCTAAGGCAGATGCTATATTTGTCCCCATTTTACAGATGAGGAAACTAAGGGGAAGGAATTTTAAATAACCTGCATGACACAGTCAGTAAAGGGCAGAGTTCAGTCACGAGCCAGAGCAGAGAGGGTGTCTGAGCTAACCATCTTCTATTTCCAGCAAAGGGTTTATCTGAGACTACAAATATTCAAATGATAGGATTTTTGAAATTTCCTCATGATCTAAATTCCCACAGCTGTATTAGAATTTCGAAAGCCATCTTCTTTCATTGCCTTATTTCAAAGGAGACTCTAAAACTCTATCACCATATTCCAAAAGGAATCAACTGCTTCCCCCAACTTTTCTGCCAGTCTTCCTTTAGGTATCTGGTTGGTTTGTTTTCTGCCTGCTACTTGTCCTAAATAACAGCTATTTTATAATCATTCCATAATTGTGAGTCGTGGCCGCAGTGGTCCCATGTAAGAAACCACAGACTATCACCAGTGAGTACTAGGGAGAAAAAAAAGGCATAGCACAAATTCCAACTCGATTCACAAAAATTCTTCAAAAATATAAAATAAAACAAGCTAACTCCACTGATGGCTTTGCGGAAGCTGCAGTAGTAGACGACTAGGCGCCTGTCGCTTACGGAGGGCTGTCCTGAAATGTGAGCAGCGCGATGGACCTGCCTCCACGTGCCCACCTGTCTGACTCACGGAGGGGCAGTTTTTGAAGCGGGGAATGGAAGCGAGTATTTTCAATTCACAGGGGATGGGCTCGGAGAAAGAACCCGAGCTCCTTCCACGGCTGATGACAACTGGCTTATACAAAAGAAAGAAAAACAGCTAAGAAGTCCACGCAGCAGTGCATGCGGACGCCGAGGGGGGCGGCCAGTGGTCGGCGGAAGGAGGCCGCTCACCATCACAGGCTGGCTGTTCCCCCGCCTGCTCACCTTCGCCAAAACGTCGGGCCCGGGGCCGGGCGCCGGTTGCGCGCAGCCCCGAGAGCCAGCGGCGAGCCCGGGCTTCCCGCCCTGAGTCCAGCTCCCCAGGAGGACGCGCCGGGCGCCGCGCCGCGCCGCACCTGTGCCCCAAAGGATGACCTGGTTCCAGAGCCCACTGGAGGTGATGCGGAGCCCGAGGGGACGGCGCGGGCCCTCCTCCCACAGCACGCTGGGCAGACCCGGCGTCGCGGGGCCGGCCGCTCCCTCGCTCCCGAGCCCCGGCCGGGGGTGCCCCAGCGCGTCATGCGCCCCGCGCCCACCTGGAGCCCCCTCCGCCGTCCGTAACTCACCTCCCGCCGCAGCCTCCTCTTCCGCCGCCATCGCAGGAGCCACCCGGCCGGCTCCGCAGCCCCGGGGCTGACAGCATGGAGGAGCCCTGGGCCCCTCTCCACCTGCCCAGGTGGCGGCCCCGGAGCGGGGGCGCGGGGACCCGCGGGGCTCTGTCCGGTGCAGCGGCGGCCGCCACCTCAGCCCCCGGGCACGCAGACTTGGCCGTCCCGCCGCCCGGTCGGCCGCGGCCACTGAGCATGCGGACTGGGGCCCGCCCGCCGGTCTGCGCGGCGCGGGGCTCGCCGGCGGGAGAAAGGGACCCGGCGCGGGGCGGAGCCACAGCGGGCACCGCCCCGCCGACCCCGCCGACCCCGCCGCTGAGGGGCAAAGCGCGGAAAGCCGGGTTGAGTCTTTCTAGAAACTGGCCTGTTGAAAACAGCCTTCCATGATCGTAGTGTTTTTGTCTGAGCGTTTCGGAGAGTGGAGTTGTAGCCCGTTGGGGGAAAAGGCAAAGGATGAATGAAGATCAATGCATGGTCGGGTAGCAGAGGGCGCGGGGTGGGGGGTCGTGCTGGAAGAGCGACTTCCCGGACCCTGTTCTTTTCTGCGTTGAGAAGGACTTAGCTGCAGAGACAAGAATGTAGGTGACAGAGAGAGGGCCACCGAAGAAGCCCGTTTGCCTCCTGCAACAGTTGCGTAAACCCAGAAGCTAGATCCTTTGGGGATCACTTGATGGCCCTACAGCCTGTGACAACGTTTCTAGAATACGTTGGTTCTCTCCCCTCCCACTGGTCCCTAGACCAATTCTTTGGTTACAGTTTGCCTAGGAGGGGTAGGAGAAGAAAGAACTGCAGAGAAACACTGAAGCTTTGCATTAACCGGCCCAAATCCAATAATTTTCCTACAAGGACTCAGTTACAGCGTCCTAACTAGCTTAGGGCCATTATTAGAGTCTGGGCGAGGGGTAGGAGGGGTGGAAATGTGCTCCCAAGAAGTGGGCAGGGCAGCAAAAAAACTGTTGCAGCCTTAAGTGGGGACTGGGACTTCATACAGCTAGAGGTGGAAAGAGCGGCTAAAAGCTGTGCCGCCCTAAGTAACACACACCAAGACACATCCTTCATCAGAACCATTCTTGAAACATCTCACTCCTAGCTCTGACTTGAAACTCCACCCCAAATTCTGCCAACACCAGTTCTGCTGGCAGCTCAGAAAGAGCAGTTCCATAGAGTCCCTGAACGTGTTCAAACGCTGGCTTTCCAGACAAGAATACACTGTTCTGAGGTGATTTACCAAGGGGAAGGCGGGTAGAATCTGTTAGACCTGGGCCTGTGTTAAACACCACCTTGACGGTGAAGCAGAATTGCTAGGACTCTGGTTAAAATGTACAATACTGCTCTACACATCTTGCTTACAGTGCACTTTCCCCTTTATCGTCTCAGTGAGCCTCAAAACAGCCTCTTAATTTCTGTCTTATCGGCAGGGAAACAGAGGTTCAGAGATGATGAGTATTTTGGCCAGAATCACTCAGTCTATAGAAGAAGCAAGACCCTGAAAGTCAGGGTCTTAGGCGTTCATACGGTGGTGGGCAGTAAGCTTGTCTGTGAATCACTGCACTCCTCATTTCTTAGAAGCGATGATCCACTACCACCAAAAGCCTGAAAGCAAGAAAGGAGGAATCCAGAATCTAAAACACGAAGGCAGAAAGCATAATGCACAAACACGGCTGAACGGTGGGATTCCTGGGGCAAACGGTGGGATTCACTCTCATTGTGTAGGATGTGTTACCCTATTGTTCAGGTTCACATCCTAGTTGCTGTTTTTTTCTTATAATTCTGGCGCTTTGCTTTCTAAGACATGTTTCGGTTTTGTTTTGTGTTTTTAAATAGTTACATACTCCCAAGGATAAGGCAGAGGTAGAGGGCTACACAATATCTTGCCAGATGGCTAGGAAAGTAATCTCTCATTTCCAGCCAGTGATTCTCTCATATTTTATCCTTGGGGAAAATGTGAGAAAAGTGATTTGAAACCTGATTTTCTGAATGCGTGGTACAGTTCCTTCTGGTCAACACTATTCCCCTGCCAAAAGCACAGAAGCAGCCTTGCTCTCCAGGAATCATTGCCTACCCTTGAGTGAAATTCGTTTGTTCGTTAATTTTGTTTCACTGCCAAGTACGCAGGCAAGCACAGTACTATTTTCAAGGTGGGACAAAGATTCTTTTGCCTGAATTAGGAACCACTGCCTCACAAACTATAAACTCCTATCTTTTTCAGCCTTCTGCTGGGATTGTAACAATATAATTTAGTTTGGGGGTTCCTTTGGGGCCACTTAGATATTTTATTTGATCCAGGACAAAAAAAAATCCATCTGCTTCGGAGTGTAAAGATACTTTTTCCATTGATGCATAAAAATAAATGACAACTACCCTTACTGAGATCCTAGGTGACTAGGGAAAATAAATTAATATTTAAAATTATCCTTTCTTCCTACCCTCCCTCCAGCATCCTGTGGGGTGGATCTTGGGGAAGATGCTTGCATCTGCTGAGCAGATTGATAAGTGGGATTGCAGTTTGGAGAACCAGGGAAGTCTTAAGACCCCTATGTGTTTAGATGGAGAGACAGACCTATGGTGAGCTTCTGGCATACGAAAGTTCAACTTGAGCTTGGCCAAAAAAGGGAGGAAAAGCAGAGAAGGTAATCACAGGAGAGTGTACCCATGGGAGAGAAGGAGAAAGAGAAAGGGAGAGGTGGCCATAGTGAGTGGAAATTTGAGACCTTTTCAAAGGGTATTTAGGGAGCTTCATTGTATAATGCAAACCCTCTTACATTATTTTCCTGGAAAATAACAACTTCAGCAAAAGCTACATCCTTTTCAATACTTTTGGAGTTCTATTTGTTTTTATTAAAGGTGAAAACATTTTGAGATTGGCTTTAGGTGGCAAGTAGGGCCACCCACAAAATGCAGTCATCTAATTCATTTGTTCACAAATATGTATTGAGCACCTACTATGTGCCAGACATTGCTATAAGCACTGACTGTTGTACTTTACCTGCTGTACCTCAGTTACTTTATATAGATGGTCTCACAATAACCAATGAGCAGGTATTATTTCCTTTTCCCCAGCTCAGTAGTTCCCAAAGTTCAGTGTTAATGAGAACGTGCAGAATTTTAGACCCATCCCCAAAGAATCTGATTTAGTAGGATTGGAGTGAGACACACTAAGTACTTATTTCAAATAAGCACTTTAGTTGATTTTGAAACTGTTGCTGAGTACTCTACGTTAGGAAATATTGCTTTAACTTGTCAAAAATTAATTTTCTTAAGGCTAGGTTGTTGCAGGGGATATACACACACTGCGTGTGCGTGTTAAGGAGGGTGGGGTGGGCAGTATTTCTACTAGCCAAAGGACAGGAGTAGCAGTACACTAAAATTTCCAGAAAACTATAGGGAGAAACAAAACTTAGGACAAGAAGGAGGGGATAGTTGTGCAGATATCTCTTGATTATGTGGAGTTATTGCTTTGTTATTTTTTGCTCGGCAGTGTGTGTAAGTGTCAAAAGCTGAACTAATATTTACTTTTGCAGGTTTTGGACACTCTTAAAGCAGGCCTGGTGTCCCAGGTCCTCCTCAGTCCTCCCAGTATTGTATAGAATTGGACAGGAGGGTTTCTTCAAGTTCTTGTCAGCATTATTTTACCCAAGAGGACAAAGAAAAGGATGTTACGCCAAGCACTGACAGTTTACCTTTCCTGCTATGAATTTCTTCTTTGGAAGAGGCTTAAAAGTCATCCTATGTTTAGGGCTTTGATCATGAATGTTTTAATAAAAAGGTAAAGTAACTCAGGGATAAGTTCGTGTTAGTTAGAACCTCACCTGAGAAATGTTTTTATTTCCATCAGTCAGAGCAGATCTTTTTTAATTTAGACAAAGCAATTGAGTCACCCCACCCCTGGCTGGGTCTTGGGAGGAAATAAGTTGATGAGGGTCCCTGTTTCTGATATGAGAACTTTAGAGAAGAGGGACCAATGAAGAGATTATCTTCTCTGATGAATAGGGGCTGGAAGGGATCGCAAAAGCACTACAGAGACCACTGGTCATGGGCCATCCATCCATCCTTTCTGTATGTCCAGAAACCCAACCCTATTCCTGTGACCCTCCAAAGAACAAGAAACCTGAGATCCAAGCAGCTGAGCCATAGTTTAGCATAGTGGTTCTGTTTTACAGATGGGACAGGAAAGATGTTAATGGACTAATGTTCAGTTCATATGTAGGCAATGGCAGATGCAACAACAGAATCTAGGTGCAGTGGCTTCAAGTAAGAACCACTGCTCCAAACCTGTGTGGCACCCTTTTTGATTACCTTGTAGCTTCTCAATAGAAACTGAATTTGGTACCAGGAATGTGAATGAATCTTGATAAATTTAAAGTCAATTTCTAGGCCAGGTACTGGCACGGTCAGTAAGACTTGCTTAGAATGCTTCTGTAAAAGATTTTCCTTGCTCTTAAAAAGAGGGCACAAGAAGTAGTTTCTCTCGTGAAGGCCTTACCCGTGTGAGGATTTGATGCTTAAGAGTATCTGGGGTGGGTACAGTGGCTCACGCCTGTAATCCTAGCACTCTGGGTAGCTGAGGTGGGAGGATAGCTTGAGCCCAGGAGTTCAAGACCAGCCTGAGCAAGAGCAAGACCCCATCTCTATAAAAAAACAGAAAAATTAGCCGGATGTGGTGGTGCACACCTATAGTCCCAGGTACGCACCACCTGCCTCCCAGGCAGGAGGATTGCTTGCCCAGGAGTTGGGGGCTACAGTGAGCTATTTGATATGATGATGCTACTGCACTCCAGCCCAGGCGACAGGGTGAGACCCTGTCTCAAAAACAAGTCAAAACAAAACAAAGAGTCTCTGTAGCAGTCTAGCTTCTCTGAGAAAACAAAACCAAGGATAAAGCCAACACTGAGAATGACAAAGTAGAGAAATGGAAAACAGGGTCTCACTCTGTTGCCCAGGCTACCCTTGAACTCCTGGGCTCAAGCAACCCTCAGCCCCCGGAGCAGCTGGGACTACAGGCACGTGCCACCATACCAGTTTCCTTGGTAATGTTTTTGAGATGCTAAACAGATTACCCTGGAAGCTCTCTATCTTGTATCTTAATTACTTGAGATACTCTTTTTCCTTATTGTGAAAGCCATTTTTACCTGTGTTTTCTGTCACTTGCCGTCAAAAGTATGCAAAGTAATCACTGTTACTGTCATTCCTGTGTTCTTCTGAGCTAATTTGTCAGTGAGGCACATTCTGTGATTTGGGGGAGCAGGAGCACTAGACTTGGGCTCAAGAGCAGTTTATTACCTATGTTTTGGCGAAGTCATAATCACTCAGCCTCATGTTCATCATCTATCAAATGATGATAGTTGTATTTATAGAGAAGTTGTAAAAAACAAAATGAATAATGTAAGTGGAGGTATTTTGTATACAAATATAAGTTCTTTGTATCACTACATGCTTTTGAAAGATAAATTTAGAGTCTTTGGGCTTTAATACCCAAATTACGTCATTCAGTGTTCTCACTGTTTTGTCTTACAATGGCATTGTTGAAATGATGTCAGGGAACAGTTGGAACACAACAAGGCTGAACGGGATTCTCACTAGCTCCCTGTGGGCTCAGTGGAAAAAGTAGTATGATTCATTGTCAGCATCTTCTATGGAACATGAGGTAGTGGTACCTGGGCCACTTACATTAATACATTTCTATGCTATTTTGAGGCATTTGCAATTTACTGCTTACAAATTGGATTTGGCCAAACGGGTAGTTGTATATAAGCTATATGCCCAGCAAGTACCTAAAATTATAACTTATGGTTTGTGTAGCCATATGTTCTTAGCTACAGATTTAAACAGAGATTTTAAATATAAACTTCAAATATTTATTTTATTTCTTGATGTGATTTTTCAAGTGTAAAAGTTATTCAGTAATTTACAATTACAAAATAGTCTTTCTTGAGTTTTGGATAACACGTATCTCAAAACTCAAAAATAAAACCAAAAAAACCTCACCAACAGAAATTTTGTAAACATAGTTTTTATTCTTGTCTTACCTTCAATGAAAAAGCCCTCATGCCACCAAAACATTTTATGAAACTCAGTAACTGAACACCAAACTCAATAGCCTGATGATTATTCTTCTAGACAATTGCTGGATTATATTGCTTTTAAAAAAATAGCGAAGATATATTTTTATTACTATCCTCCTTTAAAGCAGCAGTATCCCCTCACATTTTTTTCATAAAAATCTAAAATATCTCTAGTAGTCCCAAGTGTCTTGTATTTATATTTGTTCTAAGTGTTTGTTTCATTAAGATTTTTCAGAAATAAGTGCACTTCTAAAGAGAAAATAAAATTTAAGTAAAGACAATGGGGAAATAATCATGGTTGTAGCAAAACAGTAATTTCAATGTCCTGAATTTTAACAATTCAAAAAAAGGATGTGTTTAGTAGCCAGGGACCTCTACTGATTAAAATCTCAATTCGTTTATTTATAAATCATCAAAAGATAGCTGTTTCTCCTATCAGTAGAGACTGACTGATTGTCTAAAGGTTTTCTACAATAAACATCAAAAATAAATGTTACTTAAAATATTTTAAAATTTAAAGATTTACACAAAGATATGCAGGTGTTTAAAAAACAGAAAAAGTATGCTATTATAGATGTAAATGAAACCCTATCTCAAGCCTTAACAACCAAAGAATGTTTTTAATAGTCCTCATTTCATATTTTCCAGTCAACTAACTAGCTTATTAAATCAGCTGTATATTCCAGTCAGAAGTGGCTGATCTATAAGCAATTCCTTATTTTCATTTAGCACAATGCTTCAATACATTTAAAGATTTAAAGCTATGTTAATAACAAATGCATAAAAGAAAAATAACATAACTTGCTTTAATATAAAGGTTTTTAATAAAAAAAGTCAAAGTCTACATTAAATCAGGAAATTGATAAATCTGAATTATACAAGCTTTCTATATACTTAGAAAAACCAAAAACACACAGTTTATAATAAAACTCTTTTAATTCAAAATAGAGTCTAATTTAAAGAAAATGTCATTATGCCCAGTTGATTAGATAGGGTTTTGTCATTTAAATTAAAGGTTCACCTGAAATATGGGATGTGTATAATAGAGAAAATTCAGTCTCAAGGGTGCTTGCAAATTATCTAGTTAATTTGCATCATGAATCAAATTCTTAGCTTCCAAAGGGCAAACACAGTCTTTAATTGCTTTTAGATAGGCACTTAAGAAATACTTTTGATGAGGAGAAAACCCCAAAGATTGTGAATCACTCTATTCACTCCAGGGAAGAATGAGACTCCAAACAAAGTAAGCTTTCCAGAACTGCCCTTCCATTGCCAAGAAATTATAACTATTTCCACGTTCTTTCTGATAATAAGAATGAGGGAAATCAAAACTAAAATGCTCTAGTTATATGCAATTAAAAAGTAAACTTAGATAATTCAGTTCCTTTATATCAATCTCAATCTCTCCCTCTGTCATCTTGAATTAATATTTTTCTGCACTAGAATAGTTACCACACTAGAACTACAGAATGTTGTAATTTCCTCATAGCTTACCTATTCATAATCACACTAGAAAAACAATCTTTTTCAAAAAAGGGGGTGTGGGGGGGAAATCTCATAAACTCCAGCAGAAGTTAAAGATTTTTTTTAAAAAATTAAAGGCAGTTATAATTAGAAAAATTAGAGTTAGTCAAATTGCGATAACCCCAGAGTTTTAACAGCTCTCTCTCCCAAATACTCAGTCACATGATCCAGACTGGAAAAATGGAGGTGAACTACTAGATGAACACATAATAAGTACTCAATAAATACCTAAAAAGAAATAAACCAAAATAAAGTGTATGTGTGTGGGGGGGGGGGATGGGAGGGATAGGATAGCCTTATTAAAACATTGTGGAGCTACCTAGCAGCAACAGCAACATTTATAAAAGCTTTTTGTAGATTTGCATAATGATCCTATGCAATTCTTCCCTGTTAGGAAGACATTCCTACAAATAAATCATCACTTTAGATTTTGACCACAGATTACTTGTTATGGTTATAAATATTGTATCTTTAAAAAATTCTATCAATTAACGGTGAAGACAAACATTAGGCCATTCTTTGCTAAAGTATTATTCCTCAACTAGTACTTAAGAAATCCAAACCTCAGAGAGTTCTTTAAATTAGAATTAAAATATTGAGCTAGAAAAGATTACTTAATTCTTAGGGAAATACCCAAAGAATTTGATGCTGACATTATCTCCTATATCCTCTCATCACAACCCCCCTGGCCTGCATGTACTTCCTTCATTCTATCTAGAGTAACCACAGTGATATAGCTAGACATGAACAACATTGCCCTTGAATAAGCCAACTTCAATCAAAGATCTATCACGTCTGAATACAGCACTCCCACAGGAAAGTAAAATTCTACTCAGTTGTGAACATCCACTCTGTTCAGGATCTTTGGTACATTTGGAGCATAAGAAAATAATGGCACAATAATACAAGTACTATTAAAGGAAGAATTTTCATCAAAAGAAATAAAAGTTAACCAGCCATGATATGTAACAACTTTCTAGAAAACCAAAGTAAATAGCATTTTGTTCTCTACAAGTCCATTTACATGATCAGAAGTTTGACATTTAAAAAAATACTTTAATAAAAATACACTAGTTCTACAAGCAGCCTTCATGGTCATTTCTTAAATTCAACTCATCATAATCAAATTAAAATAATGCCATGTCCTCTTGTTAAAAAAGAATTCCTCTTGTCACAAGAAAAGCAACTTTACATTTTATATAGTACAGTACATCTCCCTATGCGTATACAGACTACGTATATAAAGGTCATCAGTATTTCTGAATGCAAAGTAAATATATTAGTGGAGTGCTTGAGTGAAGGTGTTCAACTTTCTCTTCCTTATAACCTTGTCACTCCCTACTGTGGAGTTTGTGTAATAACTTGATGATAAATTCTATTTTTAAAGAGCCAGTGTATTTCTTTTTAAATTTCTTAAAATCATTACAGAAATTGTCATCATATATATTCTACAGATGTCCAACCAATAGGGCAAATGTTCTAACACCAACTATGGAAGATGGCTTTTACTGATTATGTAGACCCATAAGATTTGCAGTAAAACAGCAATACCGCAGTGTTACCTACAGGTTAGCCTATGTTGCTTTATATGATATGTGTTTCTCCAGAATTGATTAGAGGTGTTACAGTTCGAAGCCATGGCACACACAGGCAGAATGGACCTTAATACGCATGTAGGCAGTGCAGTTAGAAAGGGATGTACGTTCCTTTTATTCCAGTACCTTCGTATAATAAAGTTAACAAAAATAATAAAATATTTAAAAAAAAAAAAAAGCCAGCTGGCACTGCCAACCAATTCCTGTAGTAGTCTTAGAAATCCTAATCCTGTAGAATTTCCTCTTGTAGTCGATAAGCACCACCGTCTTCAGGAGTATTTCAGTGTATTGTTATCTACGCCAAGCAAGCCTGGTGATGCAGCTACCTGAGTTCTCTTGGTTGTGGGCGAATGTGATCTTCATTCATAATTTCCCGGCTTTCATGTAGGTGGGGATAGAGCCACGTTGAGTCAACCCTTCAAATCTTTTATAGGTATAATTGAGAAAAACCCAGTCTTTGGATTTGTAGTCCGGTTCTGTGGTATTTGGCACTAGAAAGATAGAAAAATTAACCAAGAGCAAAGGAATTTCATTAGTGAAATGGCATCGTCTTCACAGACTTTTTAAATAGTGTAAGTTATAATATTATACATTGTCTTACCTGGTTGTAAAATATCAGATTCAGGGAAGTCATCAAAATTTGAAGTATCATCAATGCTTTTGATTTCTATAGGGATTGCTGCTGGCCGTTCCCTATAAAAAGGTATTGAGCAGCCATAGTAACTTTTAGTGAACTCTCAATTTTTCCAACAAATAATTCTATTTGCAAATCCTGCATGCTACTCTATAAACATTAGAAAGGCCAAGGAAATTTACTATGGATTTGAGAGTAGTTAAGTAGATCTCAGAATAGCTGAGTACAATTTTTTATTAAAATTATTTTCATTTACTGAAAATTTGTATATCTTTGTACCAAGACTTTCTCATGCTACTTTTTAATTGGAAAAACAATAGCTTATGAAAGGAAAAGTAAAACAAGAGATTTTACTCAAAAGATTTTACAATTATATAAAACATGTGAGATATTGTGAGGACTGGGTCCGTCATAATTGATTTTGGAATAGAATTCTGCTAGGAGAGGGCTCATAAATGAAGAGTTATTTGGGAAAATAAGGGGCATGAAGGGTGAAGGGATTATGTATTTATTTTGAAACTTGAATGCAAAAACTTCTCAGACATATACATTTTAAGAGAATCAGGGATATTCAGTTAAAAAGAAACCCGTCAGGAAAATGCTTTTTTTTTTTTTTGTTTGTTTTTTTTTTTGATACAGGGGAGCAATGTGTTGCCTGGGCTAGAGTGCCGTGGCATCAGCCTAGCTCACAGCAACCTCACACTCCTGGGCTCAAGCGATCCTTCTGTCTCAGCCTCCCGAGTAGCTGGGACTACAAGCATGTGCCACCATGCCTGGCTAATTTTTTCTGTATATATTTAGTTGGCCAATTAATTTATTTCTATTATTAGTAGAGATGGGGTCTCGCTGTTGCTCAGGCTGGTTTTGAACTCCTGACCTTGAGCGATCCGCCCGCCTCGGCCTCCCGGAGTGCTAGGATTACAGGCGTGAGCCACCGCGCCCGGCCTTGGAGGGAATTCTTTATTTAACTGTCATCAGGAAACCTAAATTGGGGAAAGAATTCCATTTGATATCAGAGTTCTGTATGTGGAGTTCTTACCTGCCTTATGCCTTCCTAATGGACTAATCAGATTTGCAATTTGAAGTGGAAAGCATTGCCTTGCATTGATGAATCCAAACCATTGTCTCCTTGTTGTTGAGTGGTTGATGCAGAGGTGTTGCATATGCTAATGATAATGGCAGGAGACCAGCTGGAACAAAATAATAAAAGCCAACTATTAGCTGAGAGAGGTGGGGATAGTTGGAAGGTTTGAAGCTAGGGGGCTGGGGGCTCTAAGGAGAGTGAACAGGAATTGGGCATGGTAGGACATGTGCCTTGAACAGTAATAAGAGTCTAGAAATGGCACTTGAGTACAAAGGTCCATCATGTACTTCCCTTGCTTGAGTCATAGAAAATGAGAGAATATAATTTAGCTGGTACTTAGGAACCATTAAACATTGTGATACTGTATTTTTTTATTCTGCTTTTCATTTATTCAGTGACCTTGAGCAAATTATCCATAAAATGAGGAATAATAAATGCTACATTTCCTTTGCCTCAATGAGAGGTTATTAGAATGAATTAACTATCATCTGTGGAGTATATTTTAAGCTACTTCAAAATATACTCCTTTTAAAATATATACCTTTTAAAGTGTTATGATGTATATGGGCAGTTCATCCTGTAAAACAATACTAGGCGCTAATCACATGAAAACACTATCATTATCTCATCTCTCTCCTGCTCAATAACCCACATTTTTCTTTTGAAAGCCAATCATCACCCCCCCCCCATCAGACCCGTAGCCCTCTACTCAGCTTTCTGTACTTTTGTTACCTGGCTTCTCTCTATAGATCTAAACTTAGTTTCACTACTTACTAACAAGAAATCCGTTTTCCACTATCATGCCAGTTACAATGCAATCGTCATTGATTGTTCAAATTCTACCTGATTTTCAAGGTCTCCATCTTACCTTCTCCATGAACTTTCTCTGAATGTTCTAGGCTATAGAAATCTCTTCTACTTCCAAGCACCTATTATATCTATTGTCAGTAGTAGACAGTCCAGTCCTTGATTTATATACTGCCTTAGATTTTCTCTCATTATGTATGTTATACTTATCTCCTAAACTAGGTTGTAAATTTCTTGACAGCAAGGACTATGTATTTTACTTTTCTTTACACCATTAGGTATGAATTATATGTGAAAGTATTGACTACTGAGTATACTACAGACTGGACTTTTCTAATTTTTAAAAATTCTGACTTTTGGCTGGGCACAGTGGCTCACGCCTGTAATCCTAGCACTCTGGGAGGCCGAGGTGGGCGGATTGCTCAAGGTCAGGAGTTCGAAACCAGCCTGAGCAAGAGCGAGACCCCATCTCTACTAAAAAAAATAGAAAGAAATTCATTGGCCAACTAAAAATATATAGAAAAAATTAGCCGGGCATGGTGGCGCATGCCTGTAGTCCCAGCTACTCGGGAGGCTGAGGCAGGAAGATCGCTTGAGCCCAGGAGTTTGAGGTTGCTGTGAGCTAGGCTGATGCCACGGCACTCTAACCCAGGCAACACAGTGAGACTCTGTCCCAAAAAAAAAAAAATTCTGACTTTTTCTTTAAATATATTGTATAATATTTAAATTCTGTGGATAATGAAGGCTCATTTATGTGTGTATACTGTAGACTTTCTATA
Source organism: Lepilemur ruficaudatus (assembly GCA_963574885.1). Taxonomy (NCBI): domain Eukaryota; kingdom Metazoa; phylum Chordata; class Mammalia; order Primates; family Lepilemuridae; genus Lepilemur; species Lepilemur ruficaudatus. The sequence goes on from CAUYRT010036388.1 coordinate 44,464, forward strand.
CTTATTAAAGTAATTTTAATGCATTATATGTAACATGTCTACCAAAATATACTTACACATCAACTGTCCACATACTGACAGAACCTCTCATTCCCTTACCTTCCAAGACTCTTGATAGAAAAACTAGCCTCATTGCTCTTCTGGTAACCAGGGCTGATTTCAGAGAAATTGTGTCTTTGGGAGAAATAGCCTTCCCTCCTCCCCCTCCTCTCATCTCTTCTTTTCCCCTTCCTTCTAGTTGTAGTTTCCCATGGCTCTTCAGGGTTCTCTCTCTGGTGATTAGGACCTACTGTACCTCTTGTTCCTTCCCTCTGTCCTCCTCCTCCCCCAAAACAAATAAAAAACATTTTTTACTTCCCCATCCCAGCTGTCACATTAGAAAGAATCTGATAATTTCATTCGTATTAAGATGTTTTTGATTAATAGCTTGGTGTGTGTCCTCTTCTGTGGGCGTTCACATTTTACAGGGAATAATGCTTTAAAGAAATGGAAATCTAATAGTAGAATTTCAGACATCTTGATAATAGTCTTTGAGTTGTGTCTTCTGAAAGACTGGTGGTTTTACTGATTGTTGCTAGAAAAACGGAATTAGGAGAACAAAAGACCCCCACTGTTATTAGGTATGATGCAACAAACTCCTTTTCATTTCTCATAACTTACTTTAAAAAGAACAAAATTCAATAAAGTACACACAAGTAAAATTTTGACCCCATCCTTTTCCTTTTATTTTTACTTGACACATAATAATTGTACGTATTTATGGGATTCAGAATGATTTTTCAATACATGTATACAATGTGTAATGATCAAATTAAGGTAATTAGCATATCCGTTACCTCAAATATTTATCATTTCTTTGTGCTGTGAATATTCAAAATCCCCTTTTCTTTTTGAAAATATACAATAAATTATAGTTAATCACATTCACCTGATAATGCTGCAAAACAGAACTCATTCTTCCTATGTGGCTGAAAGTTTGTATCTGTTAACCAGCCTCTCCCCATCTTCCCCTTCCCTTCCCTTCCCAGCCTTTAATACCCATCATTCTACTCTCTGCCTTCATGAGCTCACATTTTTTTTAGTTGCCACATATGAGTGAGAACACACAATATTTATCTTTCTGTGCCTGACTTATTTCACTTAACATAATGTCCTCCAGGCTCATCCATGTTGCCACAAATGACAGGATTTCATTCTCTTTTTATGGCTGAATGGCATTCCATTGTGTATATATACTACATTTTCTTTATCCATTCTTGACCCCATCTATGTACATTTCTCACTTGTTCATCTGCCATCTTAGACTACAGTGTTATATGGTAGGGACCACATCTGTGAATTAATGTTTGTAGAAATCAAATATATATTAAAGATATTAACTAATTCTTCTCAACAATCCTATCAAATAGAGTGATTCTATAGGAAAATGCCTTAAAATTTGGATTTTAAAATAAAGCTAAGAGCACATTGCTGACCAACTCTACCCATGATCCTCTTTGTTGTTCCTCCCCAAAATCCCATATGACTCAGGCAAATAACCTGTCCTGTCCTCCTCCACTATTCCTGCCTGCCTCTCCCCACCACTGCTGACATACATATACCTTACTGGGGACAGAGCTACAGAATATTGTCAAGAATTCCCCCTCAGCCTTTTCTGAACTTGTTCTAGTATTCTTCTCACAGTGGCCTACTGGCCTTTCTTTTTCCTTCGTATATCACAGGATCATGGATTAGAATAATTCCTGTCCTAAAATATCAGATTAAGCATTAGTATGGCATAACTTTGGATAGTCTGGCAAAATTAGAACAAAATTGTGGTTCATACTTCCTGGGTCCCAGAGTAAACGAAATTATAGATAGCTTAGATGAAAGAGTTGAAAATATTCTAATTATCTTTTTTCAAGTGTTCACTCTCCCCCCCCTTTTTTTGGTTAAGTAACTTCAAAAATGTGCTGTTGAGGAAATCCAAGGCATTGTGTTTTTGTATTTTTCTCAAGAAAAATGTTTACAGAAAAGCTTTTCAACCTTTCTTTGTGATCCTTGTAACAGAGATTGTGTGTCGCTAGTGGTATTTTTTTTATTTCCCTCTTCCCCTTTCACCTCTTAAAGTGGGGAAAAGAAATCTGTAAAACCCTATTAATTTAAAATACAAAGGACTGAAACAAGTTGAGTTCAAATCAACCATCATTGATTTTTTTTTCAATTTGTTTATTGCGGAACAATACGGTGTCTAGCCAAAAATAACAGTTGCTTTGAATTATAAAAACAGCTTCCCAGTATCAACTTAATGAAGTTTTACTGGATTTGAAATACATACCACATTAGATGTGTTAGGAAATTTCTAAGCATACTAGTGAATTGCTCTACCAGGTTTCAGTAGTGCCTGGTAACACAATCCTAGGAGTGAATTTTTGGCAGGTGGAGGAAATACTTCAAGGACATCTAGAAGCATCCAGATTTTTCTTTGAAAATGCATTTTTGAGTTGCTCTGTTAGTGCCTTTTTAACCCTCCTCCCCTCCCCCAGCTTTCCATTAAACCATTGGCTTTGGGACATATCACTTTACAATATGTTATATTAAGCTAGGCTTAACTGCTTGAATGCACTATAGTATAAATAACGGAGCAGTATGTGATGGGGGAGGGATGGGCAACATAGATAATCAGGTGGGGCATAAGTTGTTATTAGTGCAATGAAATTTGGGGGAGCTGGGCCAATAGAAACCATAAAGTCAGAATTTCTTCCCAAAGCCTCCGCCTCATCATTACTGCTGCTGGGAAAGTTGCTAAACTCCCTGGTCTCAATTTCCTGCTGCCTGCCTTAACTTTAAGCAGAAACACAAAAGAAACCAATCAGCAAAGCATGCACACATGCTACTAAGTATGGTGATAGAAAATAGAACTTTGACCTTTTGTGGTTCAAGAGACTATAGTCAGCGTGTCTGGCAGCCTCAGGGAAAGAAGCATATTTCAAATGTATGCTTTTTAAGTGCTACTGACCCCGTGGGAAGTACACTTAGCAAACTCATTAATTAGGGTCCTGTTTGCTTCTCTAGTTTTAGTTCAAATCCTTTGTTTGAACTTAGCTCTGAGACTCCTTATGTGCTTGTCAGTAAATGGTAATATATTAGATTTTCCCAAGTTGGACAGTGGTGACCCAGGTTTCGTGTTTTTACACACTTAGTTTTTGTTAAACAACTGGGTCTGATTTAAGCTAAAAAATCATTAGCAGCAAAATTTGGAAGGCCTACTTTGTACGTATACATAGTGGTTGATGCCTATCTTTGAGACACACAAAGTTTAAGAGAGTCCCTGACCTCGAGAAGTTTATAGTCTTAATTAGAGTGACCAGACCCCTACATATTCAGAAATCTCACAATGCAGAGCAATAGTGATGAGTGCCAGATGAGATAGAATACGAGGTAGAAGCATCCCAAAGAAGACTGGACTAAGAAACTATTTATTATAGCAGTGGTCCCCAACCTTTTTGTCACCAGGGACCAGTTTCATGGAAGATCATTTTTCCAGTGATGGTGGGGGGGCAGAGATCAGGCAGTGATGTGAGTAAGGGATGGGGAGCGACTGTAAATACAGATGAAGCTTTGCTTGCTCACCCTCTGCTGTGTGCCCCCCTTCCTAAATTTCATGGAAAACAATTTTTCCACAGACATGGTGGGGGTGGTAGAGCCCCCTAAGAGGCTACAGTACCCAGTGTTGGGGACTACAGGCTTATAGAATACCTTTATGCAGGGCACTGTCTATACACTTTGCCACTGTACTACATTGCTTCTAGGCAGGGCAGCCTTCAACAGACCTTTAAAAGAGAATAGGAAACAACCAGGAGAAAAGGCACAAAGGGGCACACATGAGGTTCCTTCCATAAGAGGTTTGAGGTAGGTACCTATTGGCATAAACTATGTTAGGGCCAGATTGTAAAAGGCCATGAATGCCAGACTGAGACATTTATTCTTTACTCAGTCCGTAACAAGGAGTTTTTTAGCAAGATAGTGAAATGATAGAAGCAGTGTTGTTTGTTTGTTTGTTTTGGAAGGTTAGCAGGCTAGATTCGAGCTAGGGGGAGGCTGGTGGCTTTTAGGCCAGTGATGGTCAAAGTTGAACATGCATGAGAACCACCTGGAGAGCTTGTGAAAACACAGACTGCTAGACCCAGCCCCAGAGTTTCAGGTTGAATAATTCTGTTGTGGATCTCATAAATTTGCATTTCTAATGAGTTCTCAGCTGCTCTGCTGGTCTGGGGACCACTCTGAGCACTGCTCAAGGAAGACTTTAACAGACCTTAGTGACTGAATGTGGGAAGAGGGGAAATATGATGAGAAAGTGTAGTCAAAGATATGGCTGAGTTTGAAAGAAAATGGGTACATTTTTAGGAATGTTGAATTTGAAGTGCTGGTACATCCAAGCAGAAGCAATTAGTAATACATTTGTTGAGGAGAGAAGATAAAGATTGGAGAGTTTTGCATAGAGAGAGATAGTAGATTAAATTGCGAGAGATGAAAATAGCAAGACTTCCAATTATCTTTCCAAGAAGTTGAACTCAGCTTTGTGTTAAGTTCTACAGCTTCCAAAATCTCACTGTCACTCATGACTTCAGTCTTCCTTGATCCAGGTAGCTTTGCAACTCAGACAGCAAATGCCCATCCTCATTATTATATATTATAGTTGCCATTCACCCATTTGTGCTGTTAAGTAAAGTAATACTTCAGTTTTTATTTATTGATTTGTTTTATTTTGTTATTATTTTTTTTAAATTTTGTATCTGGATAAGCCAGATGACATATTCTTACAAATAGAAACTTTCTGTGGAATTACGTTACCAAGCTTAGTGTGCTTAAGTGTTTACTTTAGTAAACAGCTCAGTAGATGCTCTCATCTTCAAATGCAAACACTTATTAAGAACATAAAACACAAACGCTTATTAAGAACATACTTATGCTTATAGTTGCAAAAATGCAGCTCAGCTCAAGTGAAATAACGTGTCAGTATCTTAAATGCCAGTAAATGGCAACATTTCCCCATAAGATAGGGATGTTTATGACCTTTTCCATTTTCGATACATCTAACTAATTTTTATTCGTAATTCCTTTCCCTCTCCCATTATTATCCCCTGATCCCCCAAAAATAAACTGGACTTAATAGCTCTGAGCTGCTATTATATAAAAAAATACCCATTCGCAATCATGATACACCAAAGCCAACTTGTGTTTACATTTGTAAATTCCTGGAAGGGAGAGGAAGTTACTTTTGAATCATTAAGGTAATATCAAACCACTTCCTAAATGGCCTCTGTGCTCTCTAAAATATTCTTTATACCTGTCAGATTTCCTACGCGAGACCATTTGCCAATAAGTGTCATGTAGGAAAGGTCAGAGTTTAGTTCAAAGAAAGGATTCAAACTGAAAATAAGAGAAGCAAACAGGGCCTGTTTAATGAGTTCTCCAATACCAAACAATGTGAGCAAACTTAATTTATCCACCTCATTCACCAGCCTTAGATCCAAATTACTTTTCAGTTTCTAAAATGAACCCATAATGAACAAAAACAAATTCATCCTTCAGAATCAAAGATTTGCCACCAATGAGAATTTCAAAAGCATTTGAGGAAATGTCTCTTTAAAAACGTTTTAAGCCATGTTTAATTTTCATTTGGTATAAATCTGTGCAATCACTAGGTGACTTGTTTCTCCTTTAGGGAATAAAATTTGTTTGGATGTAAAAATTCTGCTACATTTACCTTCTACCTCACACTGCTTAGGTAGCTCTCTCTTTTCTAGGATACTCACCTACTCTTGTGACCCATTTTTCATTATTCTGGAGGGTGGATTAAGTTTGTATTGGGGAAAATGAGATAGATGGATGGATGTATATATGCACAGGCAGTGTATATTGCACATGAAGTATATTTTACATTTGAAAATACTTTAAATCTATTAAAAAAATAAAGGCTCAGCAATTGCCTATAGAGTTTGTAATCGACTATACCAATTGTGCATATAGTTACTTTTGAAAAGTAGAAAAACATATTGTCAAAATAAAAATGGATAAAAGATAGGATAGTTACTAAGTTGAAAAAACAGAAAAATACTATTTCACAATGTCCTTTAAGAAAATCTACATAAAAGGAAGTCTGTAAAATTTATGTATAAAGTATGTATTCAGTAAAAATTGTCATATCCATGAGCTTGCTAAATATTTGTATTATATGAAAAATATATAGAATTCCTTACTTCATTTAAAACCTCATTTACTTGAAGGTAAAAACATGTGGGTATGTATCTGCGTCCAAATACATAATAGAATTATCAGGATTTTCTACATACTGTACTTTTATTATGACACATGTTGCATTTTATCATACCTAGTTCTTTTTACCTTTGATATTTAAACTCAATATTCTTGAAGAAATTGAACTCACAGCAATCTATTTCTTACAGGGCACAGATCATGAAAAATGACTTTTAATGAAATTCAATACCAGTGTTAAGCAGTTTTAGTGAATTAGAATTGAACATTATGTAGCATTATATTTATCAAGATTTCCAATTCTCTGCTTAATTTTTCCCATAGAATAGTCTTACAGAGAATCATTGCATCAAAGGAACTGCTTTTGATAAATATAAATCTTTTCACCTGTTAGTAAAATCAGAGCTATGTGGGCAGTATACAGATGATTTCTAGTTAACAGAAACTTGGCATCATTATCTAAGCTCTTATTTAAAGATAAAAATCTTATAGGTACTTCATAATAGATTCTAAGGTGACAGGGAATGGAGGGGACCAGGCATTGGATTCTGTTTCCGTGACAAACAAAATCTTGTACCCTGAGAGCTGCTTTTTTTTTTTTTTTTAACTATTTATCTCTTGCTGAAAAATGGTTACTGTGACTGAAAGATCTTTTTTTTTTTTTTTACTCTGTCACAGGCTTCCCAAAGGGCACATAAAATGAAAACGTGGGATTCAACTAGTTAAATAATGAATCAATTTCGAGATTTTAGCATAGGTGACACCTCTATGGTCGTCTTTTTGGACTGTGATTTCTGGTAATAGCAAGTGAAAAAAACTATTACCGCTGTTGCTATGGATCTTCTATCTGCTGAGGTTCAGACATCGTTTTTTGGAGGCTGCGGTGTAAACCCTGCTTAGGGAAGGTAGAATTTCATAATACCAGAAGATTACTGCTGCCTCATGAGCAAACAGAAAATGTAGGTGAGGGAAAAGGTGTTGGACTCTGGAAGAAGACAAAAACAGTATTTCCAAGGAAAGAGAAAAGTAATCTTTTGCTTTTAAGATTGAGAATTCTCTCTATATTTTTTTAGAATGGGAAATTTCTCTACTTTCTGCAGAGAGGAGAAAGAGCTAACACAAAAGGAAATTGGGGAGGTAATAGTAATTAATTTTTTTTCTTGTTGCTTATGGCTTCTGTGATAAAAGTTACATTTGCATAATTAATTTGTTATGGCAAGAAAATGTCTAAAGAGTCTTTTTGGTTAGCAGAAAGCTTGTGAAAGATCAGGGAAAAGAACTGACGATGTGGGGTTGGTTATTTCAGCTGCTTTTCTATTTAAGATGTGCAATTTTGGTGACATGTATATTGGGCCAATAAATTGTTTCTAGATATTTGGAGTCATTTTGGGTGGCTGTTTTTTTCTTCTGTAGCCAAAATGAATACTTTTCATTAGTGAGGAAAAATGCCAAAATATCACTGGATTTTATTTGGCTAATTTGGACTATTATTTTATGGGGAGGGGAGGCTAAAGAGATGGAGTCTCACTTTCAAATAATTGGACTTAATATCATTTTTACTTTTCCAGTAGGTTCTGGCATTAAAGGTCTCCCTCAGGGAATGATTAAAACAGTTCTTCGGAGCATTTCAAGGCTGAGTAGCATCTCAGATGTACGTTTCAATAAGTTTGCCTAATGACTTTTTAGCACCACTTGATTTATGTTTTGGCTGAGAGAAGAGTTCTAAATAGTAGTGGTCCAATTACTTTTTTCTAAGAACACCTATGGATACTAAATATTGTATTGTTTCTATTATTGACTTTTAACTTTCCAGTGGTTTAGAAGGTATAAATGTCTTCATACTTAAAAAAAAAGAAAAAGAAAAAGAAAACAAAACAAAACCCACTGTTTTCTGCCCAGGGACTGCAGCCCCCTCTCGGAGTTCCAGGAAAGAGACAGCTCTCTCCTTTTGTCCACCCACATGCCTGGGTTCTGGGTCAATCTGTGTAACTAGAAGCATTTTAATTTGATTACTCTTGTGTGTATTTTTTGATGATAGTGCATCATGCAATTATCGCGTAGGGGTGATCTTGGCTGAAAGATAAGGCACAGCTTTAGATGTTTTTTTAAAAACTCCCTTAACTGAAAAGATGATCTGTTCATTGTGAAAGAATATTCTTATTTAATATGGCCAAGTGGTTCCAGAGCTTGAGAATTTAATATTTTCCTGGTAGGACACTAAATCATTTCTTCCTTACTACTGTAATGAAGGATGTAGTGTATTCTGTTCCACTGTACTGTGTAATAATGCCTGCATGCCTCTCTGCAAATGTAAAGTAAAGGAATTAATTGCATAGGTAACCCTTAAGCTCTCAAACTGTGAGTTTGGGGGATTCTGCTCAGGAGTTGGGACCAGGTTATTATTTATAAAAGATAAGGCATACACTACAGGGTATCCCGGAAGTCGCCATACATAGGGAAAATGGGAAATTGTAGCTAAATGTATCTTTATTTACAAAATATTCATTACAAAATCTTACAAAATTTTTCCTTTGTATGGAGACTTTTGGGACACCTTGTATTTATATTTCGAAGGGCTCAGGTACCTATTCTAACCAAATTTTGAATTAGATGTAATTAATTTTCTACTGAGACAATTAATGAGTAATTATGTTTTTACTGTGCATAATTAATTTTCTACTAAGAGGTAGTAAGGCTGTGATGTTTGGCTTATGCTTTGGACAAAAGGAAAGTTCCTCGAAATGTTGGATTTTTCAGTTCTCTCTAGTAAATATTGTTGAATGCCTGTATTTTTTGAACATAATTATCACCATCTTCCAGTAGTGTTTTTGGAACTTTGTTAATCTAATTCAACCTTTCCCAACCAGGGTTCCCCTTCTGAACGGTAAAACAGAGAAAATGATTTTGAGGTACTGTCTTCTTAATTCTCCCCAGAAGGACATATAATGAAGCCTGATTCTAGATGCTCCAGATTTTTGTTAATTTAGTACATGCAATAGGTTGCATTGGGTGGCAGTAGGCAAACTATAGCCAAGGGCCAAGGTCTGGCTGCAGCCTGGTTGTGTGTAAACTGCAAGCTAAAAATATTTTTTACATTTTTTAAAGGACTGTTAAAAAGGAAGAAGATGTGACAGAGACTCAGACTGCAAAGTGTACCTGACCTGCAAAGCCTAAAATATTTACTAGCTGGCCCTTTATAGAAAAGTTTGCTAACCTCTGCCTTGGGGCATCGAACCCCATTGAGAATTGCTGATCTAAAGGAAGGAAACATTTTTATAGTATTTTCACTGAGATTGAGGATATAGTATGATAATAGAAAAGTTTTGTCTTTGCTACGGTAACTGACTGTTGTATTGGTCCCATTGTAATGCTTAATTCAAGGAAAGACTTCAGATCATAGTATTATAAATAGGCAGACATTTTTCTTTTGCTTTTTAGAAATTTTAACCATTGAATTATATAGAAAGTTATATTGGTAATGAATTGACAAATTATGTGTATGTGTTTGTGTACAGATATATTTTAAAATTTTTCTCAATTTCTAAAGATAGAAAAGTGAGTAAATTTTATAAAGTAATGTAAGGGATGGCAGGGGAGAGCCTTAATTGCTTTTATCAGTATTTTAAATTAAACAGCCACATCTATTAGAGAAGGAAAGTGAATAGCTAGTGTTAACTGTCAGATATAATCACATTTGTTTCCTCCTTGTACTGAGTAAGTGCCTTCACCCTACAATTAACATCTCAGGTACCTTGTCAGCAGTAAGGAGAATAATACTTAATCAAAAATGCATTAAAATTATTAGATCATAGCATATGAAATAATCAGGCTCTGCCAATGCCACTTAACTACTTGATTTAGTGGGGGAGGTGCCTCCCGCCATTAAATGTGTATTGGCAAATCACAAAATTATCAAGGGAAAAAAAGACCAGCTGGCATTACTTGTAATTTGCTACTGATTTCCTTTATCTCCATATTCACTTAATCATGAAGTTCTTTCAGCATTTTTCTTCTGGAAAATGTCATATCGTCCCTTCTTTTGTCATACCATTCTGGTCTTTGTTACTAAGTAGACTTGAGGCTGTGTGCAGACATGATGGAGTTACCTGAAACACAGCCTTTATTTTTTCTCTCATCTGCTGAAAGCTTTCAGCGGCTCCCTACTAGCCTGACCAGAAATTCAGAGGAAAGATGAATCTAGCCAGGATTTAAGACTGGGTGTGAAGAAGGGAAAGAAAGCGAGGAAATGAAATTAGCTAAAGCAAGGAAAGACAAAGAGAGTGCTAAGGTTGTGTTTTTCAAAATGTTTTATAAATCTTTTTGGGGCGGGCAGTGAGGATTTGTTTGGTGAATGATACTTTCTCTCTGGTTAGGGTTATATTAAATAAAAGGCACAAGTCAGCTCAAGTTGTAGATCACTGATCGTTTTGGGTAGACACTGTTCAAAGCATTTTAATTACTTTGAATTGCTCATCAAGCTTATTTTGGCTCTGGCAATTCAGGAACTAATTAAGGAACTTTGTCATTTGTCTCCATCCTGAGGTTACTTGTTTGTCATTGCTCTACCCACCCCATCCCCAGCTAGAAGTCACTCACAATAAAATCAAAAAAGCCAAGTAGTTTATAAAGGTCACTTCCAGTTCTAAAATCTTATTACCCTTTACAGTTGCAAAACAGACTACATAGCATTTTCTGAAGGAAAAACTCAGTTTTTGTAAAGGTATTGAAATTTGGTACTCGATGTTGATTATCCTAATTGGAGAATTACGGCTTTGTTAAATTGATCACAAAATAGACAAGGACTATAAATTTCAACTAATAAATGCTTTGTATTTACATTGGTGTATATTATGTTAGTCATATTTGTGTAAAGAACGTGGAAACAGCTCTATGTTTAAAATGATGTTTGTTAAAAATTAAAAGATTCAACTCGTATTAGTAGATATCTCACACTTTCAATAGCATTTTCCCCTTTATTTGAACATTTAATTTGCACTTTCAGCAATGTTAGTACATATCAATGGGTGTAAATACTGGTGAATTTTTAACTGTAGGGATAGGGATTAGGATATTCACAAGTGCTGTTGACAATGGGCTGTGGGAAGGGATGAATATAGGTTTGAGAAATTTTGGTTCAGGAATACTTGGGGAACTTCGAGAGGAAATAAATTCACAACAAAAGGTACAAGAGTCTTCTAAGCTGGAATTCTTTGCGGAAATGGAAATATGGCAATATTTAGGGCTTTTTTTCCCCCAAATGAATGGTACTGTTCTGTGCAAAGGAAAGGGAATAATGATAATAAGGATGCTGAAATCCAAGCCCTGTCTTGTTAAATGTAGGCTCCTTTCTCATATATCGAGTGTATTGTCATGCTCAGTGCAGAACTAACTTTTATACTCATTTGTAATAGTTCTTCTTAGCTCAGGTTTTCAAGTACAGCTATTTCACATATACATACATACACTCACTATTTTACTTGGTTTTTTAATATATTCTTATTTATTAATGCACCGTTCCAAATCTTCTGAAGAAGTAGATAGGGTATAAAAAACTGACAAAAAGCATCGTTTTAACCTTGTACACATAAACACATACCCTGAGGATATTTTTCACTTTGGGGAAATGAAAAGTAGATTGTTGAAAATATTGTTGAAAAATATTCTTTTAAAGTATCCTATAATCTCTCTGCTCCATTCCTAGTGTTTGCCAAGATTAAAATCATTTGCTATTGACGGCACCATGCCATCAGTATCATTTTCCTGTGATCACAGAATGTTAAAGGCAGCAGGACCCAAGAGATAATTTCCCTTAGTCGTAAGATTCCTTTGGGTAACTCATTGAAAATACTATTTGATTAAATTCATTCAAACTATAGATTTGATTAAGGAGGAAAATGTTGGAGGGAAATTATTCTGCAGCCACTTTTTCATTAAGAATGAAAAGGTAAGTCTATGTAAAATTCCACTTTTTCAATCAGTGTTAATTTTCTAAAAGAACTCATGGTGTTAATAATTTAGTGCTGTGCTTACAAGCTTCAAACCTATTGATTTTAATTGGAGTTCTGCATCTAGAAGAAAGATAGGCAGTGAGCAAATCAATTTTGTTTTAATCCAATGCATTTTAATAAGTGTGCTAAAGATTCACTATAACATTATCCGTGATAGTTCGATATTTGCTATAAAGGGCTGCTGTCTTAGATTCTAACCAAAGGTGTTTATTTCTGAAAGTACTAGAATGGCATCCTTTCATTTTACGTCTAATATAGGCAGCATATAATGAGGCTCTTAAGTCCATCACGTTGAAGTGCCCTGTGTGGGCTTGATTAAATAATGGCCTGAATAAATTAGGATACCTGTTTTGTCATTTATATATTAACAGAATCTTTGTCTTCCTTTCATTCTATGGCCTTTTTCTCCATTTCCAAATGAATATTTTATAGTTAGGTCTTGTTATTAATCCCAGGCCGTATTTATATAAAATCCTGCCTAGTCTGTAATAATCCCTTTAATTTTAACCTTCAAGCTTATGGTTAAACCTGACCCCTGGTTGCATTGTGTATTTCTGTATGAGTTTAGCCCAACTAAATTAAAAAATGCCCAGCAGAGTGATATGCAAGCTATGGCTCTTTGAGGCCTCTAATCTTTGCATGACAGTATGAAAGCATCCTAGATGCTCAAGGACATGTGGATCTGGTTATACCACTGATATAAATCCTTGTGTGTGTGGCTACTACAAACTCTTTTTGGGGGCATAGCTCCATATTCAAGAATTGCTTGCTGTTTTTGTACAACATACCAAAACTTGTGGGATACAGAAAACAACAGTGCTAAGAAGGAAGTTTAGTAGCATTAAATGCCTAAATCAATATCTGGTGAACATAGATGCAAAAACCCTCAACAAAATACTAGCAAACCAAACCCAACAGCACAAAAAAAGATAATATACCATGATCAAGTTGGATTCCTCCCAGAGATGCAAGGATGGTCTAACATATAAAAATCAATAAATGTGATACATTACATAAAGAGAATCAAGGACAAAAACCCATATGATCATATCAATAGATGCAGAAAAACCATTTACCAAAATTCACCATGCCTTCGTGATAAAAGCCTTCAACAAATTAGGCATAGAAGGAACAAACCTCAACATAATAAAGGCCATATATGACAAACCTATAACTAACATCATACTGAATGGGGAAAAGTTGAAAGCATTTCCTCTAATAACTAGAACAAGACAAAGATGCCCACTTTCCAGAACATAGTACTGCAAGTCCTAGCCAGAGCAACCAGATAAGAGAAAGAAATAAAAGGCATCCCAGTGGAAAAAGAGGAAGTCAAATTATCCCTGTTTGCTGATGATATGATCTTATATCTAGAGAACCCTAAAGACGCCACCAAAAAAGCTCTTAGATTTGATAAATGAAGTCAGTAAAGTTTCAGTATACAAAATCAACCTACAAAAACCAGTAACATTTCTATACACCAATAACAGTCCAGCTGAGAAAGAAATCAAGAAGGCAATCCCATTTCCAATAGCTACAAAAAATAAAATACCTAGGAATAAAGTTAACCAAGGAGGTGAAAGATCTCTACGAGGAAAACTGCAAAACACTGATGAAACAAATTGTTGATGACACAAACAAACATAGAAACATCTTGTGCTTGTGTATCGGAAGAATTAATATTGTTAAAAAGATGATACTGCCCAAAGCAATCTACAGATTCAATGCAATCTCTAACAAAATGCCAATGTCATTTTTCACAGAACTAGAAAAAATAACCATTAAATTCATATGGAAACAAAAAAGTGCCCAAATAGCCAAAGCAATCCTGAGGAAAAAGAACAGAGCTGGAGGCATCACATTACCTGACTGCAAATTATATTACAAGTAACCAAAACAACATGGTACTGGTGTGAAAACAGACACATAGATCAATGGAAGAGAGTAAAGAACTCAGAAATAAAGCCACATATTTACAGCCAACTGATCTTTGACAAAGCCATCAAGAACATACATCGGGGAAAGGTCAGCCTCTTTAATAAATGGTGCTGGGAAAGTTGGATTGCTATATGTAGAAGAATGAAACTGGACCACTATATGTCACCATATACAAAAATAAACTCAAGGTGGATTGATGACTTAAATGTAAGACCCAAAGCTATAAAAATACTGGGAGAAAGGGAAAACTCTTCTGAACATTGGTCCAGGCAAAGAATTTATGACTGAGACCTCAAAAGCGCCAGCAACAAAAACAAAAATAGACAAATGGGACTTAAATAAACTAAAAAATTTCTGCACAGCAAATAAGTAATCAATAGAATGAAAAGACAAACCTGTAGAATGGGAGAAAATATTTACAAACTATTCATTCGACAGGAGACTAATATCGAGAATATACAAGGAAATCAAACAACAACAACAACAACAAAAATCCCATTAAAAAAGTGGACAGAGGACATGGATAGACATTTTTCAAAAGAAGATATACAGATGGCCAACAGGTATATGAAAACATGCTCAGTGTCACTTATCAGAGAAATGCAAATATTAACTGCAATGAGATAATCATCTTCCCCTTATCAGAATGGCTATTATTAAAAAGACAAAAAATAACAGATATTGATGAGGATGTGGGAAAAAGGGAAGTCTTATACACCGTTGGTGGGGATGTAAATTAGGACAGCCTCTATGGAAAACAGTATGGCGATTTCTCAAAGAACTATAATTAGATATAGCAATCCCACTATTAGGTATCTATCCAAAGGAAAAGAAATCAATATATCCAAAAGATGCCTGCACTTGTATGTTTATCACAGCGCTATTTGCAATAGCAAAGGTGTGGAATCAACCTAAGTGTCTATCACCATACTAATGGATAAAGAAAATGTGGTTAAAAAAAACCACAATAGAATACTATTCATCCATAAAAAGAAATGAAATTATGTATTCTGCAGCAACATGGATCATCCATCTTAGTGAAACAAGCCAGGCACCAAAAGTCAAATATTGTATGTTCTCTCTCATAAGTGGGTACTAAATAATGTGTCCACGTGGACATAGAGAGTGGAGTGATAGACAATGAAGACTCGGAAAGGGGGGGTATGATGACAAATTAGTTGGTACAAAGTACAGTATTTGAGTGATCGATACCTTAAAAGCTCTGACTTGACCACTATGCAATTTATGCAGGTAACAAAATTGCACATGTACCCCGTAAATTTGTACAATTAAAAGAACTGCTGTTTTGCAACCTAAAGAACTCTCTCTCCAGTTGAAAGTAAAAACTCTCAAAAAAATTTTTTTGCTGTTAATCGCATGGGAGAATGGGGATTGACTTAATATTTCATATCTGTTTTAACATCCTTCAGTATTGAATGTAATCTCCCTTGTACTAAAAGTCAGAAATCAAATTTTAGATGAAAAGATAACCTCGTGCCAAAGATTTCATCTTAGGAGGGCCCCCAGGAAAATAACTCACAAACATCCAAGGACCACAGTGTATAAAGCATCCTGCTAGGTATCGTGAGGGTGCCTCACACTGAGTAAGACAGAGCCGTATCCTTAATGAGCTTGCTGTTGAAAATAGAAAGGTCATGGCAGTGAAAGACAATGCAAACATAGTAAAATGTGTGCTTTAATGCAGGTGCAAGTAAAAGCCTGTGGGAGGGCAGAGGATAAAGCAATGAATTATGTTTGGTTATTCAGCTTCCCCTAGGGGGTTGGGAAGTTTTTTTTTTTTTTTAATTAGGATGCTGAGATTTTCAGAGGTGGAGAAGGAGAGGCAGAGTATTGTAGACTGAGAAAATGGCATGAGTCAAAGGTTCAAAAATAAAAAAAATGTACAGTCATTCCCTAATGAAGCATTGCATTTGTGTGTCTAAGCTACTACCTACTGAAGCACTGGGCTTGAGATATGGTAAGATATTCCTGGAATTTTTCCTTTGGGCACTTAGTTTTGTTGGATGTTTAAGTTCTATATATGGTTATGTATAACTATGTTACTTTCTGAATACTGCTTTACTTTCTTAGTGAATTTACATTTAAAGGACAGGAAGATTAATAGAACATTAGGTCCTGTATGAGCTAAACTTCTAGCTCCCCTTAACTTCCTTGGGGACAGTCACTCATATATAATGGGACGTGGCCAGTGTAAAGGGTGAGAGATCAGTCTGGACAGTGACTTACTCTGCTGCTCTTTATCCATCCTTGGCTTTTAGGCCAGCTTCATTATAGTCTCAAAGCACCAGGACTTGAATGCAGTGGACTAGTGATTCTAGTGATTCTGAATTTCTTACTGGAACAGTGTGGTATATATTAATACTTTTCATTTGAGCTGTCATGTACTGCTATAGACTTGGCCATGGGGCCAATGCTAATTCATCTATTACCTTATGTTTCAAAACTAGGGTTGCCGACTTGTAGTGATAAAGGGAGGAGAGCAAAGGGACTTGGCTTATAACACTTGACAGATTCCCACAGCTTCAAAACACTAAGGGATTTAAAGATCATCAAGTCCGCCTCTCTCCCTCATTATACAGATGGTGAAACCGACATTTAATCACTGATTTCTTGTAATTTCCGGAATAAGCAAAATTAAGCCAATTTTGCCTGACCTCTCTGCTCTCTTTACCTCCGTAATACTTATGAGAAACCAGATCTCCTTTCCTTTGGAATGGCTGTAAGGTCAGAGAGGAATGAGCTAAATGATGCAATGGAATTTGCATCTAGCGTTTATTGTGATGATAGCCTTGACTTTTGGTTTATTGAGAGAAGAATGTGATTGTTTGTGGGATGTTTCCTTCCCCTTACCCATGGATATAATTAAAGGTTTAAGGGAACTTTAGATCCCAGAAAGTTAGTCAAAAAGACAAAATTAGTTATTTCCTTTAATTTAAGAGGGCTTAGATCCAAAGATGTTTTACCTGGCTGGACAAGGTAATCTGACATTTTTACTAAATTAAAATAACAGGAATGTGAAAACCTCCATATCTGGGAAATGGAACCAATAAAAGTATTGCCTGTTAGGACTTTGGGTCTTGCTTGAGGATTTTTAAGATGGAGGAAGTTATGGTTAAATTTTCTTTCATTCTTCCTGTGTTTCATTTTTCTTTGGAAAAAATGTGGTATGTGCTAAAGTGACAATAGAATCAAAGAAATGTCTCATTCTTCTTTACCCAGTTGAAAATTGAACTGTCATACAAACATGTAAAGAACTGCATTATTCACATCCCAGAATGTGTCCTGCTTGCTTCCTTGTTCTTTTTTCTGATCTAAGCTGGGGTACAAAGAAGAATGCAAGTTAGGCGGTAGAGAAAGCTCTTCTCCCATCCTCTCTTGAGTAGGAGGAATTAAGACAAAGGAATATTACCAATTATCCTTTTATTCTTAAAGATGAAGTAGACTCAAAATTATTAATCAGGAGAAACTCCTCATAGTGCTATGTTATTCATACAGCTATGTCAAAACCTTTTGTAATAATTTTAATGAAGTTATCTTTTACTAAAATATTTGCATTCTAAGTATTTTTGCTAATGAGACCCATTTAAAAATAGAAATAATAAAAGGGAGATGAAAAAGTACTTATAACTTTAATTTTATTTCAGCTTTATGAACACATTTTTCTTGTTGCTGTGTACAAAATTGCTGAAAGTTTAAATAGTTGCCTTAAGAGTACAAAATAATGCTGTGTGAGACCTTTGACTTTATGCTTTGCCATGAAGACCAGGGTTGCAATGCTGCTGCCTCATCCATCTCCAAACTGCCTTTTAAGTGGGTGGTTAAAGACAGAGACTCAACAGTGAGTTGATAAAATGCTGTCTGATGACCACAAGGAATTCTAACTACATTTCATTTATCTCATTGCATACATGTAGAACCTTGCAGTTTGACTGCTACTTTATGTTGTGAAGGCAAATTATAATAACCTTTGAGAGAGATATAAAAATGTGAGTACAACATAAAAATAGGTAAACTGAGAACATTTTCTTTATATACTTAGTTAAATATTTTGAGCTGTTATAAACATGGAAATACAAACTTAAACAACTGTCCGCATAAAGAAATTTGGCCTAAATCCAAATTCTTCATGTTTAATTTGAAACATACACAGACACTTAAATTTTATCCGAGTTCTTATTCTGTCATATGCAAAATATAGTGAAGCTAAGTATGTTACTTCAGAAATATAAATCACAGAGGTCTCTTAAGAATTCCATAAAATTTTATCAGATACTTGTAATATGAACCTGAAGTTGTGCAAAGTAGAGAAATACTCTGCTAACATCACATTCTTCAAAAGTTTAGGAAAATTTATGGACAGTTTGCTTTATCCTTCTCATTATTAAAGTAATCTGAGCATTCACATGATCATTTGAATAATTCTAGGCCTTCATAAAACCCAGCACAAAATTAACAGTTGTTGCTAAATATTATTTTTATTCTTGGACAATTTCACCGATTTGTGGGTCTTTTTTATGAGCAGAACTGAAAACCATATTAAGGGTTACTGGAGTCTACAACAAATCACTGATAAAGGTGAAATTGGAGCTGTTGGCTTCCTGACATTGGATCCTGTGGGAATTGTGATAGGGAATACCATCACTACTTTGCCTCCCATACCCTAGAGGCCAGTCTGTTCCAGTCTAGTTATTGACATGGAAAATAAAAAGGGAGCTGAGTATAGTAACCTTCCCAGAAAGTCAAGATTACTTACAGATCACTTTTCTTTAAGATTGTAATATAAAATATTTGGCAATTGTGCATATATACAGGGGCCAATCAGTTGTATAGCAGTTCAAAAATTGTAAGAAATTATATCATTTGGACCAACATCTCTCCAACCGCTCTCCCACCCTGCCACACACGACCACTCCAGCCTGCTCCTGGTAACTATTCCACTCTCCTTATATGAGATCAACTTTTTTAGATTTCACATATGACTGAGATTATGTGATATTTGTCTTTCTGTTCCTGGCTTATTTCACTTAATATAATGTCTTCTAAATTTATCCATATTGTTACAAATGCTTGGTCAAAACATACAAAATTTCACTTAGCTAGGAGGAATAATTTCAAGAGATCTATCATACCACATGATAACTATAGTTAATAACAATATATGCTGGAAAAAGCTAAGAGAGTGGATGTTAAGGGTTCTCATCACAAAAATGATAAATATGTGATGCATATGTTAATTAGCTAAATTTAGTCATTCCACAATGCATACACTGTATACTTCGAAACATCATGTTGTCCATGATAAATGTATACAATTTTATCTGTCAATTTAAAAAATAATAAAGAAATTATATCATTTGGAAAATGGAAAAGTCTTATTTTAAGTTTTTCAAATCTTTTTTTTTTCAAGCAGAAAAGTAATTATTTTATTTTATTTTATTTTTATTTCAGCATATTACGGGGGAACAAATGTTTAGGTTACATATATTGCCTTTGCCCCACCAAAGTCAGAGTTTCAAATGTGTCCATTCACCGGACGGTATGCACTGTACCCGTTAGGTGTGAATATACCCATCCCCTCCCGCCCCCTCCCATCTGCCTGACACCCCGTGAATGTTGCTTCTGTATGTGCACAAAAGTGTTGATCAGTTAATACCAGTTTGATGGTGAGCACATGTGATGCTTGTTTTTCCATTCTTGCGATACTTCACTTAGTAGAATGTGCTCCAGCTCTATCAATTATAATACAATATTTGCTAGATCTCCATTGTTTTTTTTTTATGAATAGAAATAGAACTTCATGGTATATTTATACCACATTTTATGAATCCACTCATGTATAGATGGGCACTGGGTTGTTTTCACATCTTTGCAATTTGTGAATGGAGATACCAAAAAGAGCTAAAAGTAGAAGTACCATTTGATCTAGCAATCCCAGTACTGAGCATCTACCCAAAAGAACAAAAGACAGTCTATAAAAAAGAGATCTGCACTCAAATATTTATAACAGCACAATTCAC
>CAUYRT010036397.1:0-18640 GCA_963574885.1 Lepilemur ruficaudatus
GCTGGAATCAGACCAAAAATTCTTCATTTTATGTTTACTGCTCAACATACTGGTAATTGATGTGTGGACTAAGGCAGGAATTCAGGCAATAATAATGGAATATGGGGCCGGGCGCGGTGGCTCATGCCTATAATCTTAGCACTCCGGGAGGCCGAGGCGGGAGGATCGCTCAAGGTCAGGAGTTTGAAACCAGCCTGAGCAAGAGCGAGACCCCGTCTCTACTAAAAATAGAAAGAAATTAATTGGCCAACTAGAAATACATAGAACAAATAAACCAGGCATGGTGGCACTAGCTACCTGGGAGGCTGAGGCAGAAGGATTGCTTGAGCCCACGAGTTTGAGGTTGCTGTGAGCTAGGCTGACACCACGGCACTCTAGTCCGGGCAACAGAGTGAGACTGTGTCTCAAAAAAAAAATAAATAAATAAATAAATAATGGAATATGGCTCTCACTGCGGTGACATGGGTCCTTTTGAGTATGTCTTGTCTGTGATATCATGTGCTGTATGATAGCACAATTCTACCCTACTCTTCCCCAATCAAGCTGCAGCTAAACCAGAAATGGAGCATGATAAGGTGATTTTGCTATCTCCTTGGTGACCAAGGTGATCTTAAACACCAGTGCAATTTTGAGTACCAGAATTAAATGGCAGTATTATGTTAAAATGATTCTGGTATATACTTTTCAATTTGCTTTAGATTACTATTTGAACAAAAATACCAGTTAAAACTTCTCATGAAGAACTAAGGGGACCAAGAATATACCCACAGACTGCAATTTAATAAACTTTTCTAGTCTATAACACTTTTAAAGCAAGGACCCTATTTTATTAGTATTTTTCTCCTCCTACCCTGCAGAAGGTACTCATTTACTTACTGATGTGAATATTTGAGCAAGTGGAGTGATGTGGCATTCATCAATTTAGCCATGCATTCATCCCTTCTATCCGGCAAAATATTTCAGTGACTGTGTGAGAGAGTATCGGGTGGTAGTTAAGGACAGGGACTTTGGACCTTGATTGCCTAAACTCAAACCAGCTTAGCCACTGACTAGCTATATACTCTTGGGTAAGTTATGTGACTTTAGTGTGCCTCAGTTTCTTCATCTATGACATGGAGATAAAATAGCCCCTGCCTCATGTAGTTGTGAAAATTGAATTTATATATGCAATGTGTTTTAAATTCTTCCTGGAATAATACTGAACAAATGTTAGCTATTCAGAGATGCAACATAAACTCTACCCTTAGGGAGTTCACAGCTTCTAGTTAGATGTATTCTTATATAGTATTATTTTAATGTAGAGCAAAAAAAAAAAAAAAAGATCAACACTATAAAAGCTATACAAGAAAATATCATGGGCACTCAGAGTACAAGAAGGTAATTTCCAAAAGGGGAAATTGGACAGGGTTTCCCTGAGAAGTGAACATTTGAGTTAATTATTAAGTGGACTTTATTCCTGAACTGGTAAATTCTAGAATTTTGGTGGAGGCCTATTTTGTCACTTAAGATTGCATTTGTCACTGGTGATTTATGACACTTTTAAGAAGTAAGGTGTACTACTACTTATATTAGTCCTATATCTTTTTTAGCTGGAGGTGCTATAAGACTGAGTAATATGTACTTCTCAAGGGAGATGAAATATAAATATAGTTTTATGTCAGACTCTTGTAAGTACTAACTTAAAATTTAATTTGAAAATAACAGCATATTTTTTAGCATAGTCTGACTGTATATCATCATTTTAAATTTTTTATTTTGTTTGTTTTAGGGGTTGAGTCCTGGCTGTTACGATACGTATGGTGCAGACATAGACTGCCAGTGGATTGATATTACAGATGTACAGCCTGGAAACTACATCCTAAAGGTAGAGATCTTTGACATTATCTAATTTATTTTCATTGCAAATCAATAGGCCCTCATCTCTGGATTCAAATGTTAAATGATCATGGTCTTGGAAATAATTATACATCCTCTATTTATAAATAATCTAATCTAGTTTAAATATTTCTTATTTTAAAGAACTTCAGGGAAAATAGGTAGTCTCCTTCTGTATCATCTCCAGGGTTTAACCACTTGCTTAACTTAAACTCCCTTCCCTGCTTGATTTAGATAAATCTGTTAACAATTCCCTTGTGTAGCCCTATAGAAATAGAAAGATACCGGTAAATGCTGATGAACTCTTCAACACAAATGCTGTCTGTATTGCCTAGGTCAGTGTGAACCCCAGCTACCTGGTGCCTGAATCAGACTATACCAACAACGTTGTGCGCTGTGACATTCGCTACACAGGACACCATGCATATGCTTCGGGCTGCACAATTTCACCGTAAGTCTCATTTGCCTAGCTAAGTAATTGTCTCCACAGAGAATTTTAGCTCATCATGAGGCATCATACATAACATGTGTCTATTTCTGCTACTGCTGCAGCTTCCTTGTAAATTGACCAAGAGGCAGAAAGTGGTATAAAGTCTGTGCAATCACATAATTAGAGCTGATCTCTTCTTTTTCTTTCTTTCTTTCTTTTTTTTTTTTAACAATACAAGGAGGGATGTACTAGAGCTTAGTTTTAAAAGAAGTCAGATACATAGAACGCAGTGTTTGACCCAGAAAGCTGGTGTGAAGGCCCAGTGTGTCAAATGGCTCAATATGCAGAGGAGGTGAGCTTGTACGAGCCTGAGGGTTTGGTTTCCTGCCCCACAATCTGAAGAAGCTCTGAAGAAATTCCTAGAGTTCTTCTTAAAGTACATTTGGAAAATCACTGCCATAAAGTAAGCAACTGAAGAGATCAGATGCCCTGATTTGTACAAATCAAGGTTTCGTGTATTTGAGCTCTAGAACCATGGGTACTAGGACAATACTCTGCAAAGGAAGAGTCTCCTTTGTAATATTCCTACTCCTGAAACACTTCCTTGAGTGAAATCTCAGAAGGAATCCCAGCATATAAATACTAACAGGGAGGTGCTTTGATGAAAGAAATGAAAGAAAGTTGGGTAGAATGCCTGCTTGACTGTGTGTCCTGCCCTGCCTCCTTGAGCGCTGCCTGCTGGAGTGTGGCTGGGTGACAGAACATAACTGCACATGCCACCTGACTTTACTTTTCCAACAATGACAACACTGTTGGGATGATACTGAACGTGCATCAGCTTTGCTTTCACTTTGGAGAAGCACCAGTGCCTCAGGGTCATGCACAGAAGTGTATCAGAGCTACACTGGAAACTCACAATTAACAGAAATTTCCTGCATGATACAAAAATCAGGAAAATGGTTTGCTGCACATGAATGTGTAGTTTATGGGCCTTCCCAACTCCATGCAGACATGGTAGTGTGGGTTTTGCCCTATGCCTGGGCTCCTGGTCGGGGGGAGGAAAGGAGCTAAAACCAGCCCGTGCTCCATTCACAGAGCTGTGCCCTGTGGCTCGGGGCTGCATTCACCTTGGAAGGGCACCTTTTCCTTATTCACATAGAGGAGCAGAGCCTGTGCTTTACCAGTGTCATCACAGCCTTCGAGATAGAGGGAGCGTATGGTAGCAAAGGGATAGTAGTGAAACACTGTAATCAAATACGTTTTTCAGAACATGCCCACAGCAGAGAAAACCTGGCTGGTTTTATGGCCCATATTGGGTGGAGTTGATTATAGAATAACTGAAAACTCCCAGAACATCAGTATAATTTAAGCTAAGATAACGTAATCTAAAATAAATGGATTTGTTAATTTCTCATAATTGTTATAATTCTTTAATTCATTCACTAATTCTCCATTTAATTATTCATTTGCATACTCACTTTTGCACTCTGAGGTCTTAAACTAGATCTTACAGAATAATGCAAAGATAAATATGACTCCTATTCCCCGTGCTGCTGTATTAACATAATTTTAATTAATTACTAATGAATCTCTTTGTTTAATGTTGACCTCCTGCTCCACTCCACAATGGCTGGGATCTAGTCTCTTGTCCACTGTCATATACTCATGGCCAGGAGCAGATCTGCCACCTTGCAGACTCTCAACATGTAATTAATAGATGAATTTCCCTCTCTCTCAAAGAATTTGGAATCGAGTAGAGGCGGTGAGATAAATCCATGTTTAACTGTAATAGAGATACAATATTTACTCTATAAGGAGTAATATAAAATGTGGGGGCACCAAAAGGACCCCTGCTGTAGTAAGTCTGGTGACTCCCAAGTGTAACTCACTGACCTCACACTAGAAACAGGTCTGAAGAGGTGAGTCTGTTGCTGCATAGAATATGTCTTGCTTTCCATCGGTAGAATCCATTGAATTGAATATTGACAGATACTTAGAAAAAATAAAAATAGTTATATTGCTTCACCAATATTATAACACTACAAGAGGGATTCCTGATGTGGTCACCCACATAGAGTGGATTTTTTTTTTTTATCAGTTATTACTGACTAAAACTAAATTTCAAGAGTAAGTTGAGGAAGGATTTTAATAAGCAATACTGATCAGATGAAAATATGAAACAAGTGAAATTAACCATAGTTATTGATCATAATAAAATAATAAGATCATATTTTGAGTGGAAATAACAGGAAAAGTGCAAAATGCTTGACTTGAGGGGAAAAAAGCTCACCATCAGGAGAAGGATGCTTGCCTCTCATACTGACTTTTACTTTAGGCTTCCTCACTAAGGATCAGAGTCCAGAGGAAGGAGAGATTTCTTTGGCCTGAGATTCAGGAGTGACTTTGGAACAGCATTTGCACTGGGCCTTGGAGGCTGAGGCGAGCACGGGGGAGAGTTAAGGAAGGACATGCTGGGAGGAGTCAACATCACGGGCAACTACCTGGCAGGAGGAAATTGCAGGCATGTTTGGAAAAGCAAGTCTTCTAATTTGGCTCAAGCATTAAGTGCCATGGAGTTAAGAGCTGGGCAAAAAGGATAGAAAAGTAAGCTGGGCACAGATCAAAGAGAGCATTGAAGAGCAAGCTAAAAAGTTTGAACTGGAGGCAATGGGAGTCTGAAGTTTCTTGAGTAGGAGTTGTAACTTGCCTAAAGCCATGTGCTCAGTCTGGCGGCTATGTAAGCAGCAGTGAGTGTGATTCCTGTGCTAACGTTAGTGTGTTATTATTTTTTCTTTTTGGTAACTCTAAAGACATATCATCTCTCAATTCACTGATTGTTTTTTCTGCCAATCAGATATTTAAGAACGTTCTGTTGGTGTGTATAAAAACCACCCACCAAGTAGGTGCATGTGTTAATGTGCCCTCCTTCCCTCATTTTCATCATTGTAAACAAAATGTATAGACCAGGTGACTCTGAAGCCCCTTTCAGCTCTAAGATGTTACGTAATTTCTCTTCTCCTCACAGAATTTACTGTTTAGAAATTGATAGTTGCTGATTTGCACCAAGTGCATTCTTTCTTCCTTACATGGGGGGATCAATGATCCCAGTTTAAATACAGTAATATTTGATTGACTGGCCTTGATCCAGTTCCTGCCTATTAATGCATTACTCTACATCCAGAACCGTGCTGGAGCAGGCCTAATGCAAGATGATGCAGAAGCCACGACTCTGCTTCTCGGTGGCTGTGCCGCCCTTGTTCCATGGAATGAACTCACCTGGTCAGGGCTGCTGGTTTCCTAAGCCCTGCTTTACTCTTGATTGTTTCAGAGGTTGTTTCTTTGACTCTAAATGTGAAGATTGTAGGCATCTGGCATCTGCTGCCTGCTGTTGACATAGTCACTCTCTTCATGTCATTATTAAAATAAGGGACTAGTGGATAATTTCACAACACGGCTCTTGCTTAGATGAAGGGAAATTGTTACATAAAATTTTCAAAAGTTTAAATTCGTATGCTGTACTCATTCATAATATTATCAGGATAATAACTCATCTTATTTTGTTTTCTTAATCTAGGTATTAGAAAGCAAGCCAGAACTCCCAATGGATAAATCAGTGCCTGGTGTTCTGAAGTGGGAAAAAATAGATTAACTTCAGTAGGATTTATGTATTTTGAAAAAGAGAACAGAAAACAACAAAGGAATTTTTGTTTGGACTGTTTTGTAACAAAGCACATAACTGGATTTTGAACATTTAAATCGGCATTATTTGGGAAATTTGTAATACTTATTCATATTACTTTGGGAATTAACATAATGTGTCAATTCTATAGTTGTATATTTGACTCTTTCAAAGGAATCCAAATTGTTATGCTTCTTTTGAAATCATAGTGCAAAAGGGAAAATATTATTTCAATGAATGAGCCAAAATTACTTTGAACTGAGAATTTTCTAAAGTGTTGGAACTTCGGTGAAACATGATAATAATGAGCTTATATATGTCCTAGCGTAGATTTAGAAATGATGCTCCTACTGTTTGAATAGATATGGACACATTTGGTGCTGAGGAAGAAACAAACACACTCCCATTGGTGTCAAGAAATATTACTCTATAGCAGAGACATGGCAATATATGTATTCAGATAGTTACATCCCTATATAAAATTATGTTTACATTCTTAAATTAGTAGGTAACTTTCTTTCTATCAAGTGTACAATTTTATTCTGACTTAAGTCAACTTTTATTTTGGAACAAATTAAGTAATTGAGCTGCCCAATTCCTGTCTGATATTTGTTGACGCTCCCCTCTACTCTTTTATTTTTCCTAGGGGCAGAGATGTTGTGAGATTCTTAAAATTACCATTCTGGGGACTGGTATATGTAGGACAACTAGGTAACTGGGAAGTCACTCTGATGACTTCAGAGATAATATGCACTTAAGCATATTAAAGTATTTATCAAAGATAAAATTTCCTTGCTGACATAAAAATCATACAAACAAGTCCCCCAAACTACAACTGTCTCTCAAATAGTTAAAAAAAAGTCATGAAAAACATCTTAGGATTTTCTACATTTTTTAAATGTTCAGTGATTAAAAAGGAATGCTAAAAATTTTAAATTATTCATAACAGATGACGTACTGTGTGAGCAATACAGGAACATCATCCTAGGTTATTCAAGAGTCACACATTTGTTTTTGTGTGTGTCCAAAATATAGGCCAATTAGCAAAGCACATAGCATTATATACCCGAGGGATTGGGGAATAAGGGGAAAAAAAACTTTCTGCATAACCAAAGACTCTGCTGCATAAGGAGACAGCTGTGATTTAATTTTAAACTGTGAAAGCGTGTGCCACAACAGAATTTGGAGAATTTCTCTTTTTCCTAAATTCAAAGGTGCAAAAGAAATCAAATGACACTTTTAATTTAGTGGTGCTTAAGCAGAATTTTTCCTACATTAACCAGTATTAAAATCTTAAGTAAGGTTTCTCCAGTGCCAGAACACATTAGGTAGAATTTTTAAAAGTGTATTGGCATCCTGTATTCTATGTCATAGAGTTGTAAAGTCAACACCAATTACGAGTAATCATTCCGCAGTCTGGGTACATAGCGTGGTCAGAGGGTAAACATGGACAGGCATCAAGTAGCAGATACAGCGGTACACGTGATCCTTACCCGCCAGGGCACGCACTTACCAGTAGAGAATTCAGAACTTTCCTTGAGCTACTATCTGAGCTATAGAATAGCTTCTTTGATGTACCTCTTTGCCTTAAATTGCTTTTTAGTTTTAAGAATGATCCTTTCAAATTGTAATATTTTCTCATAGAGATATTTTAATATACTTGCTTTTTTATAAAACAAAACTACTGTCAGTATTAATACTGAGCCAGACTGGCATCTACAGATTTAAGATCTATCATTTCATTAAGATTCTTACCCTTGTATTAAAAACTCGCCAATAACATGGCCTTTGGATATACAGAAGACACATTTACAGTCATTCATTGGGCCTTTTATCTGTCTATCCATCCATCGTCTTTTGAGGGCCTAATAAGTGCCAGGTACTCACATGCTAGGCATTGGGAGATAAACAAACAAAAAATACTGTCCTAACCTCAATAAAAATGTATTAATAATGTCACGTTCCCCATTAGGTTCACCTTATTTCATTTTTAAGAACTGAAAGTACATGTCTATGAAATTTCAATTTTAAGCACTATTGTTTTTCTTGACCATATTTTATTTTAAAAAATAAGTTAAAAGTTAATATATACATGTGTATACTTCTAATAATTAAAAATAGTTTCAATCCCTGAAATGTCTGCATTTTAAATATAAAATTTACTATTTGGTGGATTTTGAAAAAAAATTTTTTTAATTAAGAAGCCAAAGATTCTTGCTTATTTCTTATGTAAACATTCCTCCCCCTCCCATCATCCCTAAACACACCCAAATAGCTCACAGGTATTGATTTAGCACTCAATATTTTTGAATCTCAAGGGATCTCTTCTGTCAAAACTCACAGATAATGATTAGCTGGTGAATGCTATCAATTAATAAAACTAAAGAGCACAACCCAGTCTTACCAAACTCTAAAAAAAATTTCTTAAATATAGAAAATAGAAATGATGCAAAGAATGTTGAATACTGGGAAGAGACTGGCTTTTACACTAAAAGAGACTGTGAGAAAATTGATTAAATAGATTAAATTAAATTACTAAATTTAGTGTATGCCGTATTAGCGGTCTCATAATGATTCAGACCACAGTCTGGATTAAAGATGTCTGGATTTTGAGGTTAGGATTAAGTCTCCCAATAGTACCATAACATACATGAATTCACAACTTGCCTATCTCCAGAAAACCTTTATATTTTTATATAATAATTTTATTTACGATTTCTATCATCTAATTATTCACTAGGCATTACTTGTAGTAACAAATTATTTTTTTGCTCTTTGAAACCTCATAGGATTGTCACACTTATAAACATTCCCAATATTCAGATTCTAGAAGAAATGCAATGCATTAAAATTTTCCTGGCATTGAGAGTTAATCTTTAGATTACGTGAAAATATTAAATTTCGGGTCAGGTGATATTTTGTCATTAAAATAACTTGTTTTGATACTAACAGTATATTAACTGATAACAAAAATGTACCCCTTTTCTATATTTTTTATTTTGAATTGATAGTCACAATCAATATATTCAATCAACAAATTAAGTTTCATTTCCAACTATTGAAAGTCCTGGGCCCTTGTGAACAGAAAGCATTTCATTTATCCTTTAAGCTAAAATGGTGCTGAATTATTTCAACCTGAATGTAAAATGCATTAAGTCTTAGCTCATGGTATATAAACATTTAATTAATATATAACTATTTGCTACAAAGTAACGTGTCGTTTGGTATTATAATGGTTTTAATGAAGTTTTTAGCTTTTCTCAACATTTTTCAGGAATGCTTTTTGTAAAACATTTTTAACTTTTTTTGAAGAGCTCTTGTTTTAAATGCCTGGACACTGGCTTTATAGTCTTCTTTGCATTCTTATATTCCTTTATTATATATCTATGTTTGCAAGATTATATAAATGCCTTGAATAAATGATTTCAAGTGTCTATAGTGGTCATTTGTTGTTACATAAATAAATGATCTGAATTTCATTTTAGATCAAAACGTTAAAGCCATGTATATGGTTGGTGGTTTTGCTTAATTGCCTTTTATATTAACACATTATTTAATAAGATGACATGACTTTATAAAAATTTAAATGCTGTTTTAAAGTTGATACTATCATACATGAACTTTTGTCATCATTACCAGCTACTTCTAAAGACATAGAGCAGGCATTGAAAGAACAATGCTTTAATTAGCATTTGCAAAGAATATATGTTAATATACATGTACACACCCATACACACATTCATATAGGGGACACATCCAACTTTAGTTACAAAGTATTTACATAAAGAAAAATGCTGCTGTCATAGTAATCCTTATTTAAATGTGCACCAGATTAGCCTGGACGCCGGTAACCTAAGAGGACAAACAGGCCTCAAAATATGGGCAAGTGTTTTTGGGGAACAATTTGCAAAATTAACCTACAAAAACAATTCATCCTTAAGGAGCTCTTACAGGTCAAGCAGTTGTAGACTTGTGCCTGGCAATTTGCAGATTTGAACTGTAGAACATAGTGATATTTGAACCCATCAGTTTTCTGCTTCCATCTCCTGCTCAAGGCAAGACATCTGAATATGCTTTTGTTATTAATGCAAATGATGATTTCTTTTGCCCCACCTGTGTTCAGTGTTTTAAGCAGTGTTCATTATTAGCTTATTAACCAGAGATGGGGTGAGCAGACCTTTCCTTTTTGTCAGAAAACCTGCCTGCATTTATGTTACTCATTTATTAATTTTATAATCTTTGTCACAGATATTAGTAGAGGATTAACATACAGATTGAATACATCACTTTCATCACAGTGATTTGCAGCTTAAATTTAAAGAGTCCTTGCACCATTCTCCTTTTTGATTTGAACGAGTAAAATGTCATTTATGTAGAATAAGGACAATATTGTTTTCCTACAGTATGTACTGAGGAATTCCAGTTTCACAAGATACTCTGAATCTGAGAAAAAGAATCTCCTAGGAAAGCAAGTACAGGAAATTCCATCTGTATGGTAAAAGTCACAATATACATTATCATATTCAAGATTCTGAGAAGCCCTGCAGGAAAGAAACCACTTTATCTTGGCTATCCAGTGTTTCTGATCTATATTTCCTTCTAAAATAGAACATGGTTTAGAGAGCAAGGTGATTCTTTACTATTTAACCACGTCCAGCAGTAGTTTTTAGAAAACAAACCAGGCAGTCAATTGGTGGGTTTCAGTTATCCCTCTGGTCTACAGCTCAAATCCTGCCACATTTGTTTTAAGTAATTTGCAAATGATCTCATTCCTATGAATTGAAAATTTTTTAAGATAAAGAATCACCTTGCTCCCTAAACCATTTTCTATTTTAGAAGGAAATACAGATCTTTCCTATTTGTCAGATAATTTGAATGCTTTTAGGTCTCCTTTTCAAAAATCTTTTCACTCTCAAATTTTAGTTGTTTATAACACTCAGGGTGAACCAACCATTTTCTTCTTGGTTCATTCATTTTGTATATTCAAAACTATCTTATGTTCTACATAATTGCATAATTTAAGTTTTAAGTAAAGTTTAGTACTTTTCACAGTGGGCAGAGAAAAATGGGATTGGAAATGAATGGCTTAGAAAGATGTATACATGTACCTACAATTTGGTGCCAATAATTTATTTGTTGATTAACTATGGAAAATAAACACCAACTTTGGAAAGAGAAAAAATAGAGCCACAAAACCAAAAGAAGAAGCATCAATACAATGACCAAGAATATACCTGTGTCACTACAAGAAACAATATTGCTAGTTCTCAATTTCTTTAAATACCAAGTCACACCATGTTCATGACACAACTGTATATAATAGGGGCTAAAGGCAAATGTAATGAGAGCCTAAGAGAAAACTCCTGGGGAAAAAAATCAAATAATGCTGGGTCTTCATTGTGTATATCTTTAATAAACTAATGCATAAATTCAGAGCCTGACAAATTTGGAGCCAATATTACCAATCAGTCATTTGCAAAATCGTAAGTTATACTACTGTCATATAGCAAACATTAAAGTCAATCATTTTCAATAATTATAGTAACATTATTTTTTAGAGGGATGATATAAGGAAAAAAAAATTTAATATAATCTGTAGTTGGGTTGCTCTCGGGGCTAAGATTTATAAATATAAAACAATTTGGTAATTGTGATCACTTGACTTTTGTTTTAGGACTCTGGTTTCTAGCAACAAGCATATATTTTAAACTTGCCTAATCAAAAAAAGAATTTGTAGGCCCATGCAACCAAGGGACAAGGGTGGGGTTTGCTGCAGGAATAGATAAAACCAGGAAATCAAACGCCATCGAGACCACATTCTCACTGTCTTCTCCTTTCCTTTGTGAATCCACTTAATTCTCTTAGTTTTGTTTCTTCACGAGGCTGGAACCCTTGTTGCCTGCAGATCTAGGTACACATCTCCAGAGCTTGTTGACACAAAGAAAATGGCATTAACCTGTAGCTCCAGTTTGAAAAGTCCAGGGAAGGCATTCCACAGGCTCAGTCTACGATACATGCCAGTCCTTGTCCCCATCATTGTAGATACTGCAACTGGTCCAGACTGAGTTGAGTGCTCTTCCTTTATTAATCACTGAAGTCAAAAAGGTGGGGTCAGGTAAGAGAATAGCTGCTCCCATCCAAATCACATAATTGCATTTTGGCTTATGTGTGGGTGTGAAGGGAGAGTGGGGGAAAATAATTCCCCAGAAGAAGGGGGTGAATTATTATGGATGTTGTCAGTGAGACAATTACTGGGGCCATCAAGCCACCATATTTATGCCCAGCAAAAAGATTAATAAAATCAACCTCCATACAGTCCAACTCAAAACCCTTCCTTCCAAGCTGATCACCTACCTGCTTTCTATTAAAAGAACCCCCCTATTCTCAGTATCTCAGGGCTGACTTTTCCCCAGAAAGAACTAATGCCACCTTCCTCTCCCCTCCCCTATTGACAGGTCTAAATAGCTTGCTGACTTCCACCCCATCTTCTGTGTTTCATGAAGTCTTAGCAGGACATTTCAGGAGAGAAACCCATCCTAAGAAGTGAGAGGAGATCCCAGTTCCCTCTTATTTAACCACTCATCAGTTCTAAAAAGGAGAGTCAATCCAAAGAGAAAAAGGGAAAGAACAAGAGAGAGTGAACCATTCTTTAAGCTTTTGCTTCTCCAATTGGTACTGTTTCCCACTGATCCCTCTACTATCTGTCTACCCTGTTGTCTTTGACCACCAATGAGAGACTCCCTCTGGAAGGGGTACATTATGGTACATTGCACTCTTTTTCTTATTTGTTTTTTAAGAGACAAGGTCTCTCTCTGTCATGCAAGCTAGAGACCAGTGATGTGATCACAGCTCATTATAGCCTCGAACTCCTGTGCTCAAGTGATCCTCCTCCCTCAGCCTCCTGAGTAGCTAGAACTACAAGCACATGGCACTGTGCCTAGCTGATTTTTAAATTTTTTGTAGAGATAGGATCTTGCTATGTTGCCCAGGCTGATCTTGAACTCCTGG
Source organism: Lepilemur ruficaudatus (assembly GCA_963574885.1). Lineage (NCBI taxonomy): Eukaryota > Metazoa > Chordata > Mammalia > Primates > Lepilemuridae > Lepilemur > Lepilemur ruficaudatus. The sequence continues at coordinate 12,993 of CAUYRT010036397.1, forward strand.
CTGGGGTTATAGGTGTGAGCCATTGTGCCCCTGGCCTACATTACACTCTTTCCTTTTATTAGTTACAGTGTACTCTTAACACATTTACAGACCCTGTAGAGTGAGTACAATCCAATGGTAGGGTAGTGGGGAAGGGAAAACTTCACAGAACACAGCAAAATACCAGTGTTCTGTAAGAACTACAGGGGTAATGGGAGGCTTGGATGACAGTAACAAGCAGTCAGCCATATGCGATGCATCCGTCTCCCGGTGGTCTTTCTTAGTATGCTCACCATTCCTTTTAACCAGGATATAGAACAATTTACAATTCCTGGATCATTGCAGTTGGTGCTGCGGTGAGGTGGCAGTGGTGCACACATGTGACAACTCGTCCCAGAGGTTTCTAAACTAGAGTCCAAGAACGTCAATAACTTCATTAAATTTGTCTTGTGGATCAGAGAGCCAAGGAGATGGGGTCAGAGGGATGGGATGCAAATCACACACCGTGCAGCTTCTTCAATAACTTAGGCAACTGCTCTCTGGAAAATAACCGATCTAGCCAAGATTTTCTCCAAGGCCCAGACTGACCAGAGATGCCTTTTAGCCCACAGGGAGTTGCCCTGTTATTCTTTCGGAGTTTGAGAAGGCTTATCAGGAGCGAGGCCCCAAAGCCTGTTTCCCCTGCCCCCCACCATTTTCCCAGGGGAATACTTCTGAGTAAGAGATTTGGAAAAAACCTGCATATTCTCCTTTCCTCTCTCCTCATGATAGGGTTTCACAATTTAGCTACAGTGGGCCTTTGGGATTTTCTCTCTCTCTCTCAATGACCAGGCCAGCAGGAGTGCTTTAACCTCAAACACTGGTCTCATTTGAAATTTCTAGAAAATCTAAGAGTTGGATTTACCCCATCAGAATATTTTGAATCTTCACTCAAACCCAACACTTCCCTCCCAGTTCACTGAGATAGTTTCAGTTGGTCGACAGCAATAAAGAACGTTCATTTGGCTGAGGTAACCACACTACCAGCGCCTCTCACACATAGTTCACAGAATCACAAATGTGCCACTGCTCTGAGGCTTATCTAAAAATATCATTTCATTGTAAATGGCCTTGTAGCAGCTGATGTTCTCACTAACTGCACCGTAAACCTGTGCAAACCGCTCAGTGCTAGGTTCTTGCTCCTCAAGCTTAGCAAATCCTGCTGCCATGAGATGACAGCCTTCAGCTCATTCTTTTGTCGTAAACTTTCTTGGCTCTGGATCTTCTGATGCTTCGTGTCCTTGTGTTTCTGTCAGCTGCTTCTCCTTCTGTCTATGAGACTGGCCGCCAGCGTAAAGATGCTACAGACCGTTTACACCACCATGCGTATTTGTTTACATGCGTGGAAGAAACTAGTTCCGAATTTTTAATTTAATTTTTTAATTATAAATTTTCCTTATGGGGAGCCTTGGGAGCCCATTTGTAAGTACGGAATGTTCTAAGTCTGGTTGTAGGTTCCCAGAGGACTGCTTGTACACTGATAAAGACTTCTGAAGCCTTATCAAATCAGTTTACTCATTAGAAATAACCAGTATAAATAATTGTTAATTTTTGATCTAACTGTAAGAGAAATTATTGGCCATCCTTAAAAGATTTGGTTTTAAATTTGGGGTTATAAGAAAATACTCTGCTATAAAATAAAGATAGTAATAGTATTCTAAATGTTTCTTTACGAATGTTTTGAATTCATTTGCATCAGAAAAAAGACTCAAAGACATTGCAACAAAAGTTTAGTAATGGTTAACTCTGAAGCCTTGGAAAATAAAAGATTTTATTTTCTCCTTCATATTTTTTCTGCATATTCTGAATTTTCTCCAGAGATAGCACTCATTATTTTCCAATGGAAACTTTCAAACGTATAAAAAATTAGAACCACACATGGTGGCTCAAGCCTGTAATCCCAGCAGCTCTCAAGGCTGAGATGGGAGGACTACTTGAGAGCAGGAGTTCGAGACCAGCCTGGGCAACATAGTGAATAACCCTCATGCCTAAAGAAATAAAAAAGAAAAATTAGCTGGGCATGGTGGTGAGCACTTATAGTCCCAGCTACTCAGAAGGCTGATGCCGGATTGCTTGAGTCCAGGAGTTTGAGGCTGCAGTGAGCTATGATGGTACCACTGCACTCCGCACTCCAGCCTGGGCAGCAGAGCAAGATCGTGACTCTAAAAAAAAAAAACTTAGGGAGAACAATCTGTTGAACCTCCATGAATACATTACTCAGTACTGGCAGTTATCATCAGCAGTCATAAGCACGTGGCCAATATTATTTATTTTATTTCTTTACCACCTGCTTCTCAAACCTCTTGCTCATTCTATTATTTTAAAGCAAATCCAAGATGCCATATAGTTTTATCTAAAATATTAGGAATCTTTCTAACAGAACCACATAATTTTTCATCTAAAAAATTAACAGCTCTTTAATATCATCAAATATCTAGTTAGTATTTAAATTATGATACCAATTGTCTCATAATTTTCTTTTTTAAAAAAGTTAGATTGTTTGAATTAGGCTCAAACAAGGTTCACACATTGAATTTGGTTATTATGTGTTTTAAGTCTATTTAAGATGTATACATATATATTTTCCTTTTTCTGTTTTTTTCTTTTTTTGCTATTAATGTGGGGGGGGCGAATAGGCATTTTGTTTCACAGAATTCTTCACATTCTGGATTTTGCTCTTGTGTCCTGTGGTATATATAACACACTCTTCTGTTCCTTGGTACCTACTATTAAAAAAGTCAGATCTAGAGGCTTGACCCCATATAGGCTAGGTTTGATTTGGGGAATCAAGAAGACTTGATAGGTGGTGTTGCAACCTTCATAATCATATCATGAAGAAGCCAATGATGTCTCTGCCCGGTCATCTTTCTGTCATGTTAAGAATGATCAGTGGGTTCAATGTTGTAAGTGTGATCCATCCACTATAAAATTCCCCATCAGATTTTCACCTAATCATTCTCGCAGCCATAGTGATCACTGCTAGATCCATTATCAAGATCAGTGATTTTTTTTAAAGAACTTAGAGTATTCCATAATGACATATATGCTTTTTCACTTGAACTGAACTATTTGCTTCTTTCAGTAATATACTTCATTAAATCAAATAACATTAATACAAAAACGATAACAGACCTTTTCTTTTTCCTCTTAGTAATTTGAGGCAGTTTTGGAACTCCATGAAAGACACTCGAGGTGCTGTGCCCTTTCGTGAGAAAACCCAGAACTTGTCTTCAGAGCTGTTTTTGTCTTGTGCGTGTGTATCTTTCCCCCATTATGGTCGAGTGTAATTTTAACCTTACACAAATGATCTGTTGATTTGAAATACCATGGGAAAACTTTGACAGAGAATATTTTTAAAGAGATTAGTTACTGGAAAGACGAGAAAGCTAAGGACACTTGGCAAGGTGGTTATATTACATGCTTTACATAACATTCTTCTTCCTCAGATTTTTCAATTTTAAATTTGATTTCTCAATTTCCTGTAACTAAATTTCAAACACCCTAACTGACATTCAAGGCCCTCCTGTATCTGGCCCCAGTTGCCCACTTCACTGGTTTCATATCCTACTGGTTTTCATGCACTCTCTCCTCTGGCCAAGCTAGACAACTATTTCCCTTCGACCTCCTGTCTCCCGAGGAGTCAGGAAATTGCCCTTGAGCACACAGGGACTTTACCTCTCCATCTCTGATGGTGCTTGTTTCTTTTTTGTAGATCCACAGATATGCATCTTCTCTTATTAGACTTGGAATGGACAACGATGAGTCTAACAAGACAAGGTGTTTCTTGGCTAACAGCTGCCTTCCTACTTTATAAACAAAATTAGCACCCTAATTTCCTTTTAGGAAAATACCTCCCCACATAGAATTGTTAATCATGGTGTTCCACTATAAGCAACAGGTATCTCTAGGGCCCAAGCTAAATAAATTGATGCTTACTCCCTAAAATTTTAATTATACACAAAGTAAATTTTAAGTATAGAAAAGACTGATAACAGTTAGAAATGTTTATCTGGCAGCCAGATGAGTTTCTCAAGAATTAGTGGCTAATACTTACTGAGTACTTGTCGAAGAACCCAAATTGTGTGCTATGTATAGAATCCTGTCTGCAAATGTGGCAAGGATAGGCCCTAGTATTAATTTTGCTGTTTTCTAGGTATTTCCCACCGTTTCTTCTTTCTCATTTATACCAAGTTGGCCATTTCTTTACTCTCAGTTTATATCCACTCAAGAACAAGGATTCAAAAAAACCTCAGCCCTAAATTGCCAGACAAGTACTTATAGACATACTTTGTAGGGCTCTTTTTCTTCTGTCCTTAAAAGAACAAATGCAACTAAAACTGGGGAAAATAGAGGGAAAGAAAGTAGCGTGGGCAGTCAAGACGGACAGAAAGAGGAAGGGCAAGAACTCTCAGAAGTTCAAGGAGTAGTGTGAAAGAGTCTCTGATTTTCCACGCAGGGGTGACCTGTCCTTCAACAGTCTGGACACTGCCGAGTCCTCCTGAAGAAACGGGTGAGGGAACTTGGGTACTTGATATGAAGATGAGGGTGTAAACAAACAAAACAGATACAGTTGGAACTGAATGAAGTCAGTGGGCAATTTCCCTGTAAATGGGCAGTGGTAGACTCAATTTTCATTTTATTTCTTCCTTTCATTGGTTTCAACTTTCAGAATAATGTTAAGTAAAAACGGTGGTAGAAGCCGTCCTTGTCGTGTTTCTAACTCCCAATATTTCTTCATTAAATATGATATTGGCTGTTCACCTAAGATACCCATTTTCATGTTGAGCAAAACCATCCTTCTTTTCCTAGATCTTTAGGTGTTTTGCTTAGAAATGGGTAGATTTTAATAAATATCTCTTGGTTTTTTCTTGGGATGAAAAATATTTTTTATTGGTTTTACTGGAGTGATATATTTAATCAAATTAACTTCCTACAATTTAACTAACGATGGTGATGCTGGACAACTTTCAAAATTGCATAGAATTTGGTGTGCTATATTATTTATCATTTTCATATTTACATTTATAAAGGGTTGGGTTCCTCCCACCCCCACAGTCTTTGTTACGTTTTAGTATCAGAATTATTTTAGCCTCAGAAAAATATGGCTGCTATGGACTGAATGTGTCCCCCCAAAATTCATATGTGGAAATCCTACCCGACAAGGTGATAATATTAAGAGGCAGGTGTCTTTGGGAGGTGATTAGATCATGAGGGTGGAGTCCTCACAAATGGGATTAGTGCCCTTATGATGGAGGTCTGAAGGAGCTTGTCTGCCCCTCTACCATGTGAGGACTCAGTGAAAAAGCACCATATGTAAGGAACGGGCCCTCACCAGGCACTCAGTCTGCTAGAAACTTGATCTTGGACTTCCTAGCCTCCAGAACTGTGAGAAATAAGTGTTTGCTGTTTATAAGCCATCCAATCTATTTATAAGGGCCCAAAATAAACTTAATAAAAAAGCAGGTCACAGAAATAAAAATACAAATGGCTATACTAGTTACTATCAATTTATATTAATCACACTAAATTTCAAATGGGCCTCAAATGCTGTCCAATAATCTTACTATTTTCTTATTTCATTTACTCTACCATACTTTCCCCAGATGACTAATTCATACCTTTTTCTCTAT
>CAUYRT010036398.1:0-22242 GCA_963574885.1 Lepilemur ruficaudatus
GTCCCAGCTGCTTGGGAGGCTGAGGCAGAAGGATTGCTTGAGCCCAGGAGTTTGAGGTTGCTGTGAGCTAGCTGATGCCACGGCACTCACTCTAGCCTGGGCAGCAGAGTGAGACTCTGTCTCAAAAAAAAAAAAAAAAAAAAAAAACTCCTAAGTCCAAGTGATCCTGCTTCAGCCTCCCAGGCTGGTGGGACTACCGGTGTATGACACCACCCTTGGCTAAGTTTTATTATTTGTAGAGATGGGTTCTTGCTGTGTTGCCCAGGCTGGTCTCAAATCCCTGGCCTCAAGTGATCAGTCCTCCTGCTTCAGCCTCCCAAAGTGTTGAGATTACAGGCGTGAGCCACCCTGGCTGGCCCCGATAGAACCTTTGATGTCAGAAGAGGCTCGCTCTGCTCTTGCTCCAAGAAGGGGTGGTCAGTAGAACTAGTATTGTGTCTTTGAGTAGGAAAGGCTGAGGCACATTTTCTGTTCACTGAAACTTTAACGGCTTTTGGTGGATATCTCAAGTACACCCAAATTAAGCAGAGGCTTGTATAAACTTAGTAGAGATTTCAGGAGACTGACTCTATAAGACTACAAGGAACTATAAATTATTCCTGACCCTCTGCCCAACCCTTCCCACTAAGAGGGGAAACTAATTTTTAACCTAGGAAAGATAGCATGTGGTCAGGGAGGTGATCAGCCATTGTGATTTGGCTTACAGCTAGCATTTTCCCAATTCAGCCAAGGTATTGGCCTTTAGGAAGTCTTAGAACTAAACCCTGGTATGTAGTGGTTTGTCATTACTAAAAGAAATGCTTTCATTCTCCCACCACATACACTTAAAGAATCAAAATACTTAAGTGAGCCCTAGAGAAGATAAAGTATCTTATTTCAAAAACAACAGTGTCATAACCTACCATACTTTGGAACAACAGTATTGGGATGTAATTAGCATACACCCTGCATGACTGACTGGTAGTGATCTTGGGTATCAGCATTTAAATAACTTCTCTTAAAAATAAGATTGCACATCTTTGCTACCCCAAATTTCTGCTTTCCTTCATATACAGCAAAACTGAAAGAACTGTTACATCATTTCAACTTTTTCCCATTCTCCAATCTCAGTAACCCTACTCTCCTAAATTAAAACTTTTCTCAAAGCCACTGATAACTCCAGTGCCATAGCCAATAAGTTTGGGCCATCCTGTAGGCAGCATTTGAGTTAATCATTCCTTGAGACTACTTGTTTCCAGAACACCTCACCCTTTTCTACCTTGCTGACTTCCTTCTCAGTTTCCAATCGGAACTGCCTGATCTCAGAAAACAAAAACACTGTTTCAGCTGCTGTCAGAGCCTATACTCTATCATCAAATCCTGTTGACTGTATTTCAAACATTTTGGAAATTGGACAACTCTCCACCTCCAGCGGCCACCTTCATTTCTCACCGCGGTACTGCCATGGCCTTAACTGCCTCCCTGCTTAGCCCTGACTCCCCATTTGGTCTCAACACAGCACCACTCAGCTCAAAACCCACCAAACGGCTTTCTACCTAGTTAGACGTTTAAGTCAAAATACTAAATTTTGTCTATATGGCCCATCTGATCTAGTCTCCCACCCTTGCTCTACACCCCATTCTCTGATCTAATTTCCTCCCACTGCCCTTGCTTGTTCCGCTCCCACCACACTGGCCACCTTGCTGTTCTGGGACATGCCAAGCATCCTCTTACCTTGGAGGTTTACAGTGTTCCTAACTCCCTCACCCCACCGCCCACCCCTAGATGACTGGCTTGTTTCCCTACCTCAGGTCTTGGCTGAAATGTCCCTTTTAGTAAAAGCCTTATTGTCTACCCTGTTTAAAAATATAACCCTCAATACATACTCCCTTTTTCCTGGTCTTTTTAGTCTTCTTGTCAGCCATTTTATGACAGATTGTATATTCACATCTGACTTCTCCAGAATGTGAAGAGACGAAGTGTGTGTTTTGTCCACTGCTATATCCCAGCAGCCAGAACAGCCCCTAGGCTCACGGTGTGAGCACATACACGTGTTGAGCCAAATCATGAGTTAATAAATTACCCTATATGGCAGGACATGGACAGAGAAGAAGGAAGTGTAGTGGAAAGAACTCAGACTGTGTTCTAGATAGATAAAGGGTTAATCTTTACTAGCAGTGTGGTCTTAGGCAAGATATTTCTGAGTCTTGATTTCTTTTGAAAACGGGGCTAATACTTCAAGATTGCTATGAGAGCTAAACAAGGTAATATGTGAAAGTCACTAGCAGAGAGTTGTTCAATAAATGTGAACCTCTTACCTTCTCAGGAGCTTTTCCAAGATTCCTCCCCAGGAGAACTGCTTCCATGCTCTGAACTCCCAAGATGACCAGCTAAATCTACTGGACAGATCTCAGTCTCACTTGATCGATCAAAAGCATTCACCAGTTGACTACTCCATCTTTCCTACTTCACTTGTTTTTCTCTCAGGCTTCTCCTCAGTCTCCTTTTCAGGCCGCCTTTTGTAGCCTGGTCCCTGAATGTTGCTGTTCTGCTTTCCTCCCTCGACACTCACTCACTCCTGCAGCTCCAGTTACCAGCTATGTGCTGATGACATCTGTGTCTTGAGTCCAAACCTCTTTCTAGAATGTCAAACTCACTCACCCAGCCAGCCCTGGACCTTTTAAATGAATGTGCCACAAGCACTTCAAACTCAACATCCGTCACTGAACTCTTTCCCCCAAACCTCCTCTCCTAACCCTATGGATGATACCCCCATCCAAGCCCAAATATGAGTCATCCTTGACTCGTGCTTCTTCCTCTCAACCAAGCCCCACATTCTCCCCATCCTGCCCCCACTGTAGCTGTTGAAGCTACTTACTTCTCTTCCTATCTCTCCACTGCCACCACCTCACCCAAACACCGTCGTTTCCTGCCTCAGCTATTGCAACAGCCCACCGAGGCTCTCCTCTCACCTTGCCCTTCTTTCAGTCCGTTCTCCACTTCACAGTTCAAGTGATCTTTCTTAAAAGTCTGTTTCTTCCTCCACCCTTCAACGGCTCTCAGTTTCCTCAGAATAAAGTTCAAATTCCCAGTCATGGCCCCGAGTCCTCTGCTGTTTGCCCTCTTTCACCTTTCTCCTCATCTCCTTGTCTCTGGGCCTTTGCACATGCTGATTTCTCTGCCCAGAACATTTCCGTCCTGCTATTCTCTCCTCTTCATCTCTCTTCATCTAGCTCATCCTTCGGTGTTAGCATAAATGTCCCACTCTTGGGAAGCTTGCCTTCCGCTGCCAAGACTGAGTTCAGAGTTTGTACCAATCAGTGTTCTTGGTTACAAAGAAGAGAAACATAATTTGGACAAACTAGATAGAAAGGAAGTACATTGGAATTCCACTTAAAGGACCTACAGGAAGCCCAGAAAACCAGGCTTAAAAATGAACAGGGACTAAGAAGCCAGGCAGCCTGAGCCACAGAACTACCCTGGCTAGGGCAGTGCTGAAGCAGCCCCGCCCGTCAGGTCCTGCAACGTCCCCTGCCAGTGTCTGAATGGATCCCCAGTGATGGAGGGCTTTCCAGTCTTCCCTGCGTGGCAACCAGACTTGGACTTCCTCCTGGCTCCGCAGAGCCCCCCTCCACTCTGCACCAGGACAGATTCCATCCCCCTCCACTCTGCTCCAGTGGGCAGCGCCGGCCGCTGTGGCTCTCAGCTGCCCAGTGGGGCCAGGAGGACAGAGGTTTACAAAGCTCCTTCCCACTTGTCTCACTAGCTTGAGAGAGAAATTTCCCAGCAGAATCCTCCAGGGAAAAGCAAGGGCTCTGAACTAGGAGGCACCTGAGCACAGAGCGGAGAGCAGCAGACACAGGACACTAGACGTAGCGCAGAGGGATGGGCTAGATCAGCGCCCTCTGCCTGGCCCCCAGGAGACCACCCCTGTCAGGCAGGGTGCAAGGCTCCTGTCCCGCACACTCCGAGGGGAGGAGGCAAGGCCAAGACCCCCTGGTCACGCTCACACAGAGGGGAGAGTGGGAACCTTGCCCTCGGGGCTCGGTCTCCTGCCCCTGGCGGATGACACAACGATGGGACTGATAAGCAGGGAATCCCCCACGGCTGCCCAGGTCGGCGGTGGAACACGCAGAGTCGCGGGCCAGAGCCCAAACCCCAGCTTCCCCATTATCAGTTCTGGGAGTTCTGGCCAAACACTTCGGCCCTCTGGGCTTCCTCTGACTGACCTGTGAGATGATCCTCGTTCTGCCCATCTCCTCGGGTCCCTGCGAGGGCCCGGCACACGGGTGCTGGGACACTGCGCCAGACAGCTGTGGCACAGTCCGCAAGTCCAGGCGTCGCACAGGTACGTACTGAGTGCCCGCCGCGGTGCTAGAGACGGAACAGCGAAGCAGACAGTCTGCTTTCGGAGCAAACATTCTGAGTGGCGGGACAGAGAGACAATCAATACACAGAGTCAGGTAGCAAAAAGCGCTCTGAGTAGAGAAATAAAGCAGGCTGAGGGACAGGGACTGATGTGACTGCGCCTGGCGTGGGGTGTACGGGACGGCCTTATGAGGAAGTGGCCTCAGGAAGAGCTAAGGGCAGGGAGCGGCAGCTCGCCAGGCAGAGGGGAGCCCAGACCGAGGCCCTGGGGAGGGACAGTCCCGAGGCCAGTGTGGCCCCGCAGAGAGGGGCTGACACAGAGAACAAGTCAGACCTAGTAAGAACTTCGGCTCTTGCACTCACAGAATGGGCTGTCTTTGGAGGATTACTATTATCATTCGTTGGCATTAACCCCTCATTAACACTGCCCGGTGCCTGCACTGTGTCCTGTGCTGTGCTGCGGCATATTATTGTGATTATTCTAGCTAATGTTCATAGAGGATTAAGTATTAATATACACCAGGCTGGACTAGGTGTATTAGATTAATCACCCCTGTTAATCTTCCCAATGTCCTTGAGGCAGAAATTCTGCTATCTCCATTTTACTGATGGGGAAACTGAGGCTTGGAGATGTTAAGCGCTTTGCCCGAGACCTTTCCTTCATTTGGCAGGTGGTTATGAGCACCTTCTGCTTGCTCTTTTTGAAGTGCTAGGTCACACGTCTGTTACGGCACTGAGTGGTGATTCCAACCTGCTGTGACTCAAGACCTGCGCTCGTAACCAGTGCACCAAAGTGCATGTTGAGGGGGACAGAAAAAGAGGACAGAAAGTCAAGGACCCATCCCAGAGGCAGTGAGCTCCTTGTGCCCGGAGCTGTGTGCCCAGAGCTGCATGAGCACACGGAGGGGCCAGAGCCTCTGCGGGTTGGGCCGCAGGCCCTGAGGTGAGGGATGATCAGCCCCCAGATGCCTCTGCTATGGGCTGAATTTTTGTCTCTCGCCACCCTCCCTTCCCAACACCCCCCCACCTTCCACAAAAGGGATGAAGTCCTAACTGCAGGGAACTGCGAATGTGATCTTATTTGGAAATAGGTTCTTTGCAGATGTGATCAAGTTGAGATAAAGTCATTTGGGTAGGGCCCAATCCAATAGGGTGGTGTCCTTATAAGAAGAGGAGAAGAGACACATGGACACCCAGGGAGAATGCCATTTGATGACAGAGACTGTCATCGAATTACCCCTTGGAAATGAGTTGCGTGACATTTTAGCTCTACTTTTTTTTTTGTGGAGAAACATCTTTCCTATGTTGAGTCTTCCAATCCATACATGTGATTTATCTCTTTATTTAACTCTTCTTTGATATTGTTTTCATCATAATTTGTAATTTTTAGCATGCATGTCTTATACATGTGTTGTTAGGTTTGTTTGTTTATTATTTTAGAGATGGGTCTTGCTCTGTCACCCAGGCTGCCATGTACTGGTATGATTATAGCTCCCAGCAGCCTCAAACTCCTGGGCTCAAGTAATCCTCCTGCCTCAGCCTCTCAAGTAGCTGGGACTCCAGGTGTGAGCCACCTCACCTGGCTATTATTTTTAATTGAAACATAATAATTGCATAATAATTTCTTTCCAATTTCAAGAGGTCCTCTCAATTACTTTTTTTCTGAACAATGATACACAGTTCGAGGATGACACATTAACCTGACCCCAACCAAAACTAGTTTTCGATGTTTGTGAAGACCCTCGATGGGCTTGGTGTCAAAGAAATTTTTATTTTTTATTTTTTTATAAATGTAAAAAGATTTTTTCTTTAAATTTTTAAATTTTTTTCTTTTCTCTTTTTCTATTAACTTTTATTTTCGTGGTGCTCAAAAGTGTCAAGGAAATTGAACACAGATTTAATTGTTATTCCTGGGGACATGGTCGTACTATCTCAAGAGCTGACAAAAGTTATAAACAAGCATTTTAAGGATTGCTTTAAAAACGCAGTACATTAAATGGAGATGGAAAATACCCACCTCTGTGACGAATGGAAAAGCCAGCTGTCCTGATGTGACACAGATGAGTGCTGGCAGCTCAGGACAGCACTTCCAGCAGCAGCAGAGACTCGGATTCTCAAGGCCTGGATCTCAACACCACGATGGGCAAGAAGGGGCCCTGCTCCTGAAAACCCTGTTAGATGATTCAGAAAGTGACTTGAGAGCAAGACACAGGCCAAAGATTTTGCAATAAATTTGAATAAAATTATTTTATGAAATGCGAGTGGAGAAAAGCACTAGTTCTCAATATTTTATGTAACATCTGATTTTAAATGTTTTTTTCTTTTTTTTGAGACAGAGTCTCGCTCTGTTGCCTGGCTAGAGTGAGTGCTGTGGCGTCAGCCTAGCTCACAGCAACCTCAAACTCCTGGGCTCAAGCAATCAATCCTCCTGCCTCAGCCTCCCGAGTAGCTGGGACTACAGGCATGCGCCACCATACCCGGCTAATTTTTTCTATATATTTTTAGTTGGCCAATTAATTTCTTTCTGTTTTGTTAGTAGAGATGGGGTCTCACTCTTGCTCAGGCTGGTTTCGAACTCCTGACCTTGAGCGATCCTCCTGCCTCGGCCTCCCAGAGTGCTAGGATTACAGGTGTGAGCCACCGCGCCCGGTCAGTATCAGTCCTTTTTCCCAAAGAATAGTATAGTAAAAATTCTACTTAACCCTCCCCCTTCATCCCTTCCCTTCCCCCTTCCAGGGAACACCTTCTACCTGGGAATGAGTCACAAGGCTCCTTGCTCCTACTGATTTATCATGCCCTGGCCTTTCCTCCCAGAGCTGAGCCCGGTTAGAGGGAAAATAAAGCTTAGAAATAAGACAGCTTGTGTCTTCTGCATCAGGTGACAGTATTGGGGACAAAAGAGCACAAGGTCTCAGTGAATCCCATTTACGCCCAGGAGGAAAGACCAGTTGGTCCCTCACTCACCGAGATCGAGATGGTTGGCCCATTTAGTCAGTGATCCAGGTAGCTCAGGCCAACATCCTAGCTCTGTATCAACTAGAAGAACACACAAGGAGAAAACCCAAGTTATCTATATCACTGACTCAATTTTCACCTTTACAACCTAAAGGAGTTGTTTGAAATACACAGAGTAAAACAATGACCAAGATATGCAGGATTTACGATACCATAAATAGCCAAAATTATATAGTTACAGCCATCTAGATAGTTCCAGAATATCCAGATTTAACAGATGCTATCAATAATAAAGTATTTCTACCTCCCTCTGCCCTCAAGTGTTAGGCCTAACACCAGAGCTAAAAATCAGAAACTCAACTGCCCAGTAGAAAATACTAACACAGGAGGCAGTTTGGTTTTGCAAAGAAAATGAAGAGTGAATCTAACTGGGTTATGAAAAATGGGAAAATTAACAACAAACAATAGAAGCGAATTCATGGTCTGGTATCCATGGTAAGAACTGCATGCCATTCATTACAACGAAGAGAACACTGTGAACATTTGTTAGATCTTTTTTCCTTTTAGTTATTTTGAGAATTCACTTAGGCAGGCAGAACATTACAGAGAACAAAAAATGTATGTTACAATGTAAGATCATTTTAATGGTTCTAAAAGAAGTTAAGGGAAAACAACTAAGAGAAATTATGAGTGTTGAGGAAAACAGAGAAATAACTGCTAATACCCACTGAACATTCCAAGCAATAGACACATATCAAATCCTGGAATCCTCACTACTTGGAGGTATTACTACTAAACATGCCATTCTGCAGATGAGGAGGAGACTTAATTGCAGGATGTGTAGATAACCTGTCTAAGGTCACAATTCCAAGAACGGAGCTGGGGGAAAATCCAGACAGGCCTGAAGTCCCAAGTCATTATCAGCAGACATTCCACCCGCCTGCCACCAGAGCATGGGAATGCCCAAGTCAGGCTGAATCCTTTATTACTAATATTGTACCATATAAACAATTCTTCCAGAAGGTCAATGACCAGTGGAGACATCAGTTAAAAGGGCTGGGCTGTATTGACAGGACTATAGCTCAAAACAGGAGAACTAACTTGTGGCATTTAAATGCATCATCCGTGATTAGAACTACTTACTTGGCAGAATTAAGTTTTAAGGCTGCTTCGGGGGATATATAAACAACTGGGGGAAATTTCTGTTGGAAGCAAAATGCCATACTTTGAAAAATGCTTAAGTCAAGTATTCCTCTTTCATGAGGACTACTTAATTGAGTACAAAACATTAAAATAGCTGGCCTGAATATTTATTAGAACACCAGCTGTTTCCTCCAGATTTTTAGAAATTCAAGCCTTGGTGCCAAGTGCAATTTAGAAAAATTTTTCATCACATAAAAAGAGCCCTATGTCTTATAATACTTATCAAAATAGTAAATAGTAGCTGGAAGAGGTCTAGAACATCCCTGTGCCTTTTCAATGCGGAGAGCCAAAATGTTTTGCCATCCCATTTCAAACACTGTTTTGGTATTTAGCTTGGTCATTACGTTACTTAAAAATTATACCTTGCAATTCATAATTAACAATCTCTTATGTACATATGGATAATATCATAGTCCTAACAACCGTAGGGTTTAGACACCATTCTGGTTTTCTTTTTTTTGTTTTGCTTTGTTGTTGGTTATTGTTTTTGTTTTAGGAATGGTGCTAGCTGCAGTAAATACATCTCAGGGACATAACATAGATTTGTATTCAAAATTTTATTCCTTTCAAAAAGATTTCCATTTTTGGAACCCAGCCATAGTGAAATATACTTAATTTATTTTTAAAGGAGGTAGGGGAAAGAAAGTCAAGAAAATAATAAGAAAACCCTATGCACTTTGTGAATATTCGACACTGAAACTTTTCTTTCTTAAGATAACTGACAAATGTCATGTCTAGGTCCCCGGTGTCTGATCTACTGTCAACTGCCTTTGTGACAGCGCTGCACATTTAGATATGGGAAAAGAGATGTCCCTTCCAGCATTCCAGCAGCATCAAGTCAATGAACCTGCCCATAAAGACCCGGATGTAGACAGTAACTCCCCTCCCTTTGACCTGAGCGTGGTCAGGGCTGATGGCCAAGGAGGAAGCCCAGAGAGGTACAGGCTGGAAGGAAGAGCAACGGTGGACAGGGACGTCGACTTTTTGAAGGGCGGGTGGTTTGCTGTTGTTGAGTCCGGTGTCTTATAGTTACATCCAGTTGACCACATGGACACGTGCAGGATGGCCCAGGACAGCCAGGGCAAAGGAACAGAAAGTCTCGCTCTTCACGGTGCCTGTCGAATAACCAACTGGCTTCCATCCCTCCATAATGCTAATTCATTTTTTTTTTTTTTTTTTAGACAAGAGTCTCACTGTGTTGCCCGGGCTAGAGTGCCGGGGCGTCAGCCTAGCTCACAGCAACCTCAAACTCCTGGCCTCAAGCGATCCTCCTGCCTGAGCCTCCCGAGTAGCTGGGACTACAGGCATATGCCACCATGCCCGGCTAATTTTTTCTATATATTTTTAGTTGGCCAATTAATTTCTATTTTTTAGTAGAGACGGGGTCTTGCTCTTGCTCAGGCTGGTTTCGAACTCCTGACCTTGAGCGATCCTCTGGCCTCGGCCTCCCAGAGTGCTAGGATTACAGGCGTGAGCCACTGCACTCAGCCCATAATGCTAATTCTTAGCACACTAATTGCAGCACAAGAGCTTCTCTTTCAAGAGATTTTTCTCATTTTGTTTTTAGGACTTTCAGCTTTAAAAATAAACTGGCGTTTGTTAGATTAATACAAAATTCCATGAGGCATAAAATAGGCCACTTTTTTTTTTTTTTTGGTAAGCAAAGAACAGTAGCTTCATGTGCTGGTGAAATCAGTCATCCTTTGGTCCCCCTTCCACACCACCCACGCCCAGCTCTCCCAAGGGTCCCCTCCAGAGGGCCGTGGGAAGGAGTGGCCACATCTTCCCAAGAAAAATAAACCAGAGCCTCTCAACTTCGCCTGGGCACCATGATCACTTGCAGGACTTTTTTCCCCCTCTCAACTCTAATTCCAGGGCCTTATGCTGGACGGACCCTACTGAGGCAGATTACCCAGTGGGAAGGCTGAAATTTCCTAAGTTACTAATCTGACTGCTTCACTACATGTATAAAGGGGTGAAATATCAACTAACCCTACGGAAATCACCCATAGTCAGTGAGAAGGGCTTCCCATGCATGAAGAATTTTGAGAGATAAAAACCTATGCAAGAAATAATTTTTTTTAAACACACCTTAGCCATCAAGATTCAAAAACATCTAAAGGCTAAAATGGTCTTCTGTCTTTTTATTTAAGCAGTAGACCCCTTTTTTTCAAGCAAAATCCTTCATAGTACTCCAAAATATCAAGCCTACCAGCCGAGCTTCTCTAGGGGACGTGGGGTCAGAGATGTCCCCTGCCCGGCATCATCCTGACCCACACACACCTCGAGGAAGTCAAGGATTGCTGGTGGAAGGTTCGAAAACCACGGGTCCAGAATAAAACATTTAAACAGGTGAAATATACAGCAATAAATGTAAATTGAAAAAACTAACTGGAGGGTTAGAGCTTCTGATTAGCACTCGGCCCACAGGGATGGGTTTAACAGAAGTTCACTTGAAAGAGAAGTGAAGGTTTTATTTCCCTAGAAAGTTAACCCAAGCCAGTAGTTTTCCCCGGCCAGGAAAAGCACGTGCAGTTTAGCCTGGGTTAATAACCAGTATTTGTACTTAGAGATTTACCTTTCACGAAGCACATTCACACGCATGATCTCATGTAATACTGGGTAACAACTTTGCAGAAAATCATTTCCCCAGGTTTTTAGATGAGCAACTAAGGCACTAATCTGTGAGAGTTAACTTGCTCAGAGTCAATTCCCGGCGGTAGCAGAGGCTCCTGCCTCCAGGCACAGCAAAGCCTCAGGGATTCAAGAGTAACAGCCTGCTTACTGTTCTCGGGATGGTTAGAACAGCCTGTGAAAAATATGTGCCATCCTGGCTGCTATAATAATAGAAGTGCATCCAAATGGGACCAGAGGCAGAGCACCATGACCACAGCAAAGAACAATCTGGAAATAGTATATGAAGAGCACGTAGAAGAACTAGGAGCTTTGAAAGGTAGAAAGCAGAAGGTTCAGAAATGACATAATGGCTATTTTTAAATATGGGGAAGGGAGACAAGTCTTATTTTGTATCACTCAAAAGGAGCCTAAGCCCTTACCCTTCTCCTTGCTGAAAAATTCAAGGTGGCTCCAAGCAGGTGAGCCTCTGTTTAGGAACAGGCAGGGGGATGGATGCTGTGGAGGCCCAGGGCAGGGCACCAGAGTGAGAAGGGTGTCCCCATGGTGGGGTGTGGGCTGTGGCATGGGACGCTGGAGCACCAGTAGGTTAAGGTGACAGCCACCAGAGGAAAGGTAGAGGCGGTGGCAGCAGACCAGTTACACATCAGAGATTTTCCGAATAAGTAAACAATTCCCATTGGTAAGAATAATGGGAGCCAGGAATTTCACTGTCAAAGAAGGCAGCTACAACCATGAAAAGGGAAAAACACTAGAACAAACCTGGTGGTATCAGATAGGAATTTTAGGCATCACTGTAAACTCATGGTTTTAATATACACATAAAGAAACAAACACAGACGCAAATGTATGTATGTACAGAAGTCCACTGAGGGGGCCCAGGAACACTCTACTAGCAATGAGCACACCAAGCAACCAGATCTTGGCTTTTAAATACCACTCTCTACTCAAAGTAACCAGAGCTCCTTGGAGAAATGGTTGATGGTAGATTGACCACAATATGAGTTTAGAGCATCTTATCCTGCCAGAAAGCAAGGAAGTGCTCAAGGACTGATGTGATTAGTTAAAAGGGCCCAGGCACCAACATGAAAGGACTGCTACTGTCCCAACCTGGAACCAGTTTAATCAAAGTAAGGAAGGTGAGACACAGATTATAACACACTTAAAAAAAAAAGAAAAAAAAAAAAGAGAGGCCAGGCGCGGTGGCTCACGCCTGTAATCCTAGCACTCTGGGAGGCCGAGGCAGGAGGATTGCTCAAGGTCAGGAGTTCGAGACCAGCCTGAGCAAGAGCGAGACCCCGTCTCTATTAAAAATAGAAAGAAATTAATTGGCCAACTAAAAATATATAGAACAAAATGAGCCAGGCATAGTGGCGCCTGCCTATAGTCCCAACTACTCGGGAGGCTGAGGCAGAAGGATCGCTTGAGGCCAGGAGTTTGAGGTTGCTGTGAGCTAGGCTGATGCCACAGCACTCTAGCCGGGGCAACAGAGTGAGACTCTATCTCAAAAAAGAAAAAAAAAAAATTAAAAAAATTAAAAAAAAAAACAAATCCATAAGTTCTTACTGATGCAAATAAATCAACAAACTGAAAATTTGATGAGGAATGGGCTATTTACATAGTTTCAAAGTAGTTTGCCACAAAGTATTTCTAAATTACAAAAGGGAAAAAGAGTAACTATTTGGTAGACAAGCTTGGCAGGGAACGCCTTAATCAAGTGATCGTCATCAGTAAGACAAAGAGAAATGGGTGTCACCGGATGAGACAGGAGGAGAAAAACACAGCCCCATTTCTGTACTATTCCTGCCAAAGATGCACAGTCTGAATCTAAGCTTGTGGAAAGGACAGACACAAACTAGGGACATTCTACAAAATAACTGGCTTAGAATCTTCAAAAGCATCAAGAATCATAACAGCGAAGGACAGAAAGTCTAAAAAGATATAACTAAATATAATGTGTGGCTCTGACCCGGATTCCTTTGCTTTAAAAGATAATATTGGAGCAATAGGAAAACCTGAATGAACTCTGAGGATTAAATGGCGGTAACGTACCAATGGTAATGTCTTAGCTTTGATGGTTGTACTGTAGTTACGAAGAATATCCTAGTTTACAGAAAATATACAACTAAACGGTGTGATAGCCGTCACGCTGGTAATTTTTCTCAAACAGTTCAGGATAAAAACAAGTTCTCTGTCCCACTTACACTTCTTCTGTATTGTTTCAAAATAAAAATTAAAAATCAACAATAAAATAGGAGAATGGAAGTTACAAGGAGCAGATTACATTTAGTTTGGGGACAGATGAAACTCTCTAATGTTTAAAGTGGTCCAAAAACAGATGCATCCTGGGAAGGGTTGGCAGGATGTTATGGATGAAAATACTTCACTGGCTAGGAGGTTAGAGGAGATAATGCCTATGTACTGTCCGATGATTTTGGAATTCCTTCATTCAACAAACATTTATTAAACACCTACTGTGTTTCAGACAA
This sequence comes from Lepilemur ruficaudatus, assembly GCA_963574885.1. Taxonomy (NCBI): domain Eukaryota; kingdom Metazoa; phylum Chordata; class Mammalia; order Primates; family Lepilemuridae; genus Lepilemur; species Lepilemur ruficaudatus. Next base: position 13,629 of record CAUYRT010036398.1, read on the forward strand.
CGTGCAAGACACTGGGCTCATGAAAATGACTAACAGCCCCACCCTGAAGGCCCTTATACTCCAATGGAGAATGATGACGTGTTAAGTCTGAAGTTAGAAATTCCAAGGCACTCATCAGTATTACACACAGAAAAACATATGATTCAAGAATGCTGTCTTTAATAATAATCCAATTTTCATTTATGAATTTTCAATAGACTACATAATAGTTTATCATTCTATCATATTCTTGAAGAACATTTTCATCCCAACTTTTTGTGCCTGTGGGTGGTGTTAATTGTGGCATACGCAAAAACTTTATCACTTTTCAATTATGAACAGATGTAAATGGCTTACTTGATGCTTTCTTTTAGAATAAGATGCACCTTCTTCTAAAATAAGTTTCGAACCAAAAAGCTACGGCAATAGTTACAGTAGAGACTTAACACTCCAAAAGTGAACCCTAACATGCTCTTTGACACCTCAAAAGTTTCTCCATGGCCAGGCAGCGTGGCTCACACCTGCAATCCTAGCATTTTGGGAGGCCAAGGCAGGAGGATTGCTGGAGGCCAAGAGTCCAAGACCAGCCTGAGCAACATATTGAGATCCTGTGTCTATGAAAAATAAAAAAAATTAGCCGGTCATCGTAGCACGTATATGTAGTCCCAGCTACTCGGGGGCTGGGACAGGAGGATCACTTGAGCCCAGGAGTCTGAGGTTGCTGTGAGCTAGGCTGACACCACGGCACTCCAGCCCAGGTGACAGAGCAAAAAAAAAAAAAAAGGAAAAAAACTGTTTCTCCACATCTCTGTACTCCAATTTCTTCATCTGGCACAAAGATATCATAATATGCTTGGAAAATGCTTTGGGATGCGCACAAAGAAAAATATCATAATTATAAAGCTCTGTTAAAAATACAGATGGCTTTTACCTTTTGCCAGGGACTGACTACCTATTACCGTGGATGTTAAGACACAGTGATCCTAGATCTAAATGAGCTCACCTTGGCAATTTTATGGTGGGCGAAACATTAGCTGATTTTCCAGCTTCTCCCCTTGGCTTCGTTTCAATCTTCCCAGCACATCATCAAGACAGAATGTTTCTGCGCCTTCCCACCGCCCAACAGAGGGAGTGGCCAGAACAAGCAAGTCAGTGTTCAATTGCTTTCCCCACTGAGGTCTGTACACCTTCTACACTTTTCCCATATGACACTTCCATAACCATATTTAGCTTTCTTCCTACCATCTCCCTGTAATTCAAAAGGCAATTTGGACTCCCATATGGTTGCCATCGAAGCTAACAGATGTCTAGCAAATTAAAACAAAAATTATGACTTATAAACTGCTGATGTGTCATCATTCCAGAACATCTTGCAATTTACAGCAAATCATAAGATAAGGCTTCCTACTTGATGCCCCCCCCCCCGCAAAGGTTCCCTAAATCTCCCTCCTCTCTGAATGTAAGCCCTATGGAAGCAAATTAGATGCAAGATTCTGCCATCAACACTGGCTAAACCTCCACGTAAAGAAGACGCAATGTAATATCTGAAAGCACATCAAAAGAGAAATTTGGCCTTGAGTATCCAAGGCTGCTCTAATCCTTGTATAGCAAAAGAGAATACAACAATGATTTGGTTCTCCCAAATCACTCAAGGCTTCCATCGATACATGAGTTTTGGAGGGGTTTTTTTTTCCTAATAAGTAATGATAAAATCTATCAGATCCATTTGCCTCATCTTCTTGGCATATCTTAAAGGTATTATCATTACCTAGTGGTAATGATGCTCAAGTACCAGACCAAGACATTCTAGATGTCCTGTAGCCCTGGATGGAACTAGTGTGAAATCTGGAGATAATAAAAGTAATGATATTCACCATGTGTTAAATACTGAGACACTGTGCTAGGTAATACACTATCTCACTGAATCCTTGAAACTACAACTCTATTAAATAATGTCTTTACTTTATAAACAAATTAAGGCTCAGTGCCTTAATACAGCAGACTGTATTTTCCAAAGATGGTCACAACCCACATGACTTTCTGCAGTGTGACCTCCATCAAAAGGTAGAATCTATTTCTTCTCCCCCTTGACACTGAGCAGACTCCATGAGGGCTTTAACCAATGGAATAGATATAAGTGACACTGTCAGTTTCAGGTGTAGCCCTAAATGTCTGGAAGTTTCTTCGTATCTCTTCTATTTTTCTTTCCCAGCGTATTGTAACTGGACAGATTCATTCTGTGTGCGAACTAGAGAGAAACTTACAACTTGTCCAACTCCTTCATTTTAACAGCTGGGAAACTGAGGCCAGGGCAGGTAACCGACAAGCAGTCAAGCTGCCCATTAGTATAAAAGAACCAAACTCCTAGCACTGGTACTACCATAATGTTCAATTTTATTTCGCCAAAACAATATCTCTAAATGTTTTTAATGTATTTCAAATGTATTCTTGTGTTTTCATTTTCTTGTGAAAATGAACGATTAGGGAACTGCGCTCTCTGTTAGCCACCTCTTCTTTGTAATTGTATAGAAGTAGCACCAAATCTGCCGTTTTTGGGAATCACAGACAGGTTAGTGACTCCGTAGAGAGCAGAGGGATGCAACTTTTCAGAAGCAGGCTGCCAAGTTACTGACTCTAGTTCTTCGGTCACTAACATTTTAGTCTGAATTATTTTAATCAAATAACATGCTTGCCTTTCTTGCTGATCATCACTACAGACCATGGTACTAATAAATACAAATAAACTGGGAAACTTAAACATGGCGAAATTTGGGAGCAGAGCAGGACAGCAAAGGTACAAAGGGATATCTGAGAGAAAGGTTTTGGGCAGAGAAAGCAGCAGGAGGGTATGCAGGAGGCAGGGTGAGTGAAAGGCCCTCCTAACCAAGGCACCCACTTAACAATTCTGCCTGGGACAGCTGGTTTAGCTGCACAGCCCGGGCCTCCTGGCGGGCTTCCTGTACCCTCTCCTCCCCACCCCCCTGAAGACCTGCAGAATCAGACAAGCTGTGGCTCTATTCCGGAACTGTCTATGCAAGCATTCTGCAATTCTTTGAAGCTTTCCACAATTCCAGGGGTTCTGCTGCAACCTATTGCACAGATAAGGCTGAATTTGCTTCTGTGCACTCTACAAAATTACACCAAACGGTCAGGGAAGCAAATTACACCAAATCCTTTTATTTCCTTTCCACCCTCTGCTATGAAACTGCAGAGAAAGCCCCTGGATTCTTTTTGTTGCCTGGTAGCTGAAACGTACAACTTTTGGAAATGCTTAAGTAGAATCAAGAGGCCTGGAGTCACTACCCCAAGGAGGGCCAGTCCCAATTCAGCAGTCTCTGCCTCTCAAAGTCACGAAGTTTCAAGTCCCAGTAAAATCATAGTATCTCATTCAGAAACGTGACTACCCACCACTTCTAAACATTTCCAGATTTAGGGAGTGGGGAGAAAGAAAATAATTTCTTCTTCCTACATTTGTAGCAAGGGGGTAGGGAGGACTGCTCTCAGGAATCATGTACAACACGGGCAAAAAGCTGCCAGCAAGTGACTGGGCAAGACCCCTACTCACTGTCCCCCACATTATCTTCACGGCCCGGGAGACTGATGGATGACACGCTGGCACGGACAGTGGTCGCCAACCCCTTCGGTCTCCTTTCACAAAACATGCACGACCAACGCAAGGCACTCTCATAGAAAACAGAAAATAAAATCACCTGGTAAAAGCGTGGTACAGATAAAAGAATACGAAGCGCTGTATTAATAAACTATTCTCACAGATGCATCTACTCACAGCAAATGGCCAAAATTAAAGGGAAATCCAAATAAACACACCCTGTGTCCAGACTACTGTGGATTACTAACAACCCGCAGTGCGATCACTGTTGACCTCACATGGAACAGCAACTTGGAGGCCCCCCCCAGACGACCACCACCTTTACCATCTTTACAGGGAAGGGGGTGACCAGGGAAGAAGAGGATGGGATGAGAAAGGCAGGAAAAAACAACGTGGTCTTCGGACCAGCGTCCTCCCCTCGTCCCGGAGAGCTCTTTTGTCTGGTTTGCTGTATACACTGGCGACATCACAGAAGAGGATCAAAACAAAACAAAAGAGTCAGCGTCCCGGCCTAATTACAGTGGGTGCCCAGCACACCGCGGTGCCCAGCAGAGCGCGGTCTGGATCTCGTGTTCAAGTATTCGCTCTCCGGGTCCCCAGTGAAGCGTGCCTTGCACACCTTCTCCTTTGCGTTTCTCCAGGTTTCCCCAAAAACGGCCCGCTCCGCATCACTCCTTAAAGAAAAGGAGGACGTGAGGCACGAACACACACAGAAACATATGCTGACGGCGACTTGTTATTATCCCGCCAGTGATATATATAGAAATAAATCCCCCCCGCACGCCCCCCGGCCGGTGCATTCTGCAGCAGGAGCGCTTCCCCGCGGGGGCGGCGCGCGCGGGCAGCGTTATTTACGTGCACATCACCGAGCCCGCACCGCACGTCCGCACCCCTCACAAAGCCCGCGCTGGTGCAAGCCGAGACAGACGCGGGTCCGAGCCCGCGTCCCATCGGGTCCCCATCACCAGGCAGACCCCGGGCCCGCGCTGCGAGACTGGCCTCCCCGCGATGACACCGCGCTCGGCCACATCCGCGTCCCCCGGGGGCAGACCCTATCCGCGCGGCGGCGCATTGCTCAGACCGCGGAGTCCTTTCCTCTATCCGCATCGCTGCCCTCCGTCCCCGAAGAAGCCACCCCAAGGCCCGGGGGCCCCCTTTCCGGCTCGGTTTTTCCTTTCCCCTCTTCCCATTCCCAGAAAGGATGAAACGAGGGGACTCCCGAGGGCGCAGCAGGGAAAGCGGAAGGCAGGCGCGTCTGCTCCGCGCCGGCGAGCGCCCGGGGGCCGCGGGAGTCCACGCAGCGGGCGACGCGGGGACCCGGAGCCGCCCGGCCGCGGCGATCGAGATCGCAGGAGCGCCCCAACTCACCCAAAATATGACATTGAAGCCGAAGATGAAGTACTTGATGCAACAACTGACTTCAGGACCCTTGTAGTGCTTCCCGGACATCCTCTGGGAGCATGAAGGCACTGGCCCCGGCAGCCCGAGTTCCGAGCCCCGAAGCACCGGTGCCCGGAGCAGCCCAGCGCGGCGCGGGGGCGCGGGCACCGGCTGGCGGAGAGCGGCTCCCGCTCCGCCAGCCCCTCGCGCGCCGAGGCCGCCAGAGCCGGGTGGCCGCGAGCGGGCGGGGACGCCGCGCACTGCGAGCCCGATCCTCGCCGGAGCCGGCCCTGGAGCACAAAGCGATCGCCCGCGTCCCAGCGCCAGGCGGTCGGCCCGTCGGTCCGTCCCCGGCTCGGGCTCTGGGCGAGCGCGGCCGCGGCAGGCGCTGGCGGAGACGCAGCTCGCTCGATCGCCCGCCCGCCGCGCGCGCCGCCCCCTACTCGCCCCGCCTCCCCGCTCGCCCCGCCCCCCGCTCGCCCCGCCCCGCCCCGTCGCCCGGGACAGCTGGGCGCGCGCGCTCGCACGGGGCGCGCTCCCGGGCGGCCGAGGCTGCACGTAGCCGCCGCCACCGCCTCCTTGTTCAACCGCCCCCGGCTCCCTTTATCCCGCCCCTTTGCCCGGCATCTCCGAGCGCCGCGACCCTGGCGCGGCAGGCCGCAGGGACAAGAGAGGGCGCCCCGGGAGCAGCCCGGAGCAGCGACCCGGGCTTGACGGGCCGAGGGCCGCTCCGGAGGGCGCGGCCGAAAGGGTCGCTCCTCGGCGAGAGGGCTGGGTGAGTGGGGACCTCCGAGCCACCCCCGTGCGACAAAACCGCCTTCCGGGGCACCCACACTCACGCCCCCGCCTCCACGGGGTCGTGGACTTCGCTGAGCGCAAAAGCGGGTAGTTAAGGTGTTGGGAAGGGGGGGAAAAAAGAGCCACAGAAGATGGCAGGGGAGGAAATGCGAATCCCTGTGCGACGGGAACCCGACCTCCCCATCTGCCGGAAAAGTAAATCTCATCCTGGAAGTGGGACGAGGAAGGAGAGACGGCCCAAAGGGGTCCTTGCCCGAGATGCGATCCTCGCCCCAGGGTCTGTTGCGACGACACAAACCGGGACAGCACACGCTCCCCTCTCCCGCGACAGAATGGTGCCTAAGGGGCTTCACTGCTTCTTGGGACGGTCTCCTGGATTGGGTTTATGAACCACGGACCGGATTGAAATCCGGATTGGGTTTATGAACCACAAACCATTAAGCTTTCGACATTTGGGGAAGGACAGAACGTGCGGCTGGAAATTGTTCTAGAACCCTCGGTGGCAGGTGTGCGCATTAGTTGCGCATCCGCCCTCCTCCTGGAGCACTGTCACAGGTGCTGGCAAAGGAGGTACCAGTGTTGCATGGAAGAAGGAAGGACCGCTCAGAACTGGGTGTAACGTCTATGAGAATTTTTAAGCCTTCAAAAAGCTAGAGGGATGAGATCAGAAAAATGTTCCAGGTGTGCATCCGGGTACTGGGCACAGAAATCAACATGTTTTAATAAACTCCCCAGGTGATATTTAAGTAGACTTGAGTTTCAGAGCCTCTGGTATAGGGTTCTCCTAGATAACCACCTCTCACTTTTGTCAAAAACTGGCTAGCAAGTTGACAACCTACAGGCAAGCTTTGGCTGGGCCAGAACTTTCCAGAACTTATAAGCCACACTTTGAGACAGGCCTGAACTTCGGTGGAACCGAGGCTATATGGAGGTCACCGGTATGAGCCAGGGTACTCAGGAAGGTGTGAGGGCCAGGAGATCCTGCTAATTCAGTACCACAGGAGCTGTGACAGTAGCTAACGATGACTTCAGCCCTTTGGGTGAAATAATCGTCTCTCCCTCAAAGCGCCTTCCACCGACCCAAAACACAGACCAATCTGGTAGGCATCAAAAGTAAGGTCTTTCAACAGCAGATTTCCCTGTAAACAGGAAAGCCCTGACAAGCCTCACCGAAGCCTGTTGGAGCTATGTTGTCATTTTATATATATATATAAATAGAACAGTTGCTGCAGGGATACTGGATAAGTCAGAGCAAGGTCTGCCTTAAGCTGATGTGACACATTTCAGAAAAGGACTAGAAATGAGATCCAACTGATGACAGAGCTGATCTCTAAATGTGATTTTATCTTCGAAGTAAAAATCAACAGAGACATCCCATATGCCCCTGCCCCAAAACACGAAGAGCCTCCCCCCTCATCAGCGTCCCCAACCAGAGTGGTGTCTTTGCTACAGCTGATGAACATGCAGTAACACATCATTATTTATAACCCAAAGTTCATTGTTTACATTAGGGTTCACTCCTGGTCTTGTACATTGCATGGGGTTGGATGAATGTCTGATGACATGTATCCACCATTACAGTGTCATGCGGTGTCATTTCACTACTGCCCTAAAAATCATCTGTGTACCCACCACCTGGTCATTCCTGCCGCCCCCAAACCCCTGGCAACCCCTGATGTTTTACTGTCGCTATAGTTTTGCCTTTTGCAGAATGTCACATATAAGGGATCATACAGTATGTAGTCTTTCTCTCCATTTTGCTGTGAACCTAAAACTGCTCTAAAAAAGTCTTGAAAAATCAATGGAAAAGGGAAAGTTCAGATTAACTTTCAGTAATTTGGAGAGGGGGAAAAAACTAGCTGAATTCTCATCTCATTTCATATATCCAAAATAAGTTCTAGGAGGATTAATAAGACAAATTTATTTTTAAAAGCAAACCAGAAGAAAACAGAATATTTGTTAAACCTCTGCATAGAAGTATTTCTCAACTTAGAAGCAATAGAAGTAAAATAATCAATGGATATAAAACTGGGTAATATCTTAAAAAGTTTTATGTGTCAAACTTTTGTTAATATAACCTAAACTAGAAAATATTGGCAGCAAACATGAAAAATGTAAGTCTGAATATCTGTATGATAAGTAGGGCTTATATAGCTAAAGTAAAATGTAGCATCTCAATGATTGAATAGAAACAGAAAATAAACCGCGTAAGAAGAAATCCAAATAGTAACAAATCTATGGGGAAATTAACTTTTCCGTAATCAAAGAAATATATATTAAAACAAATCAACAGGCCAGGTACAGTGGCTCACACCTGTAATCCTAGCACGTTGGGAGGCTGAGGTGGGAGGATCACTCGAGGCCAGGATTTCCAGACCAGCCTGAACAGCATAGTGAGACCCTATCTCTACAAAAAGAAAAATTAGCTGGATGTGGTGACACGCAGCTGTAGTCCCAGCTACTCCAGAGGCTGAGGCAGAATGATCACTTGAGCCCAAGAGTTTGAGCTTGCAATGAGCTATGATGATACCACTGCACTCTATCCTGGGCAGCAGAGCAAGACTTGTCTCAAAAAAAATTAAACAATAAATTAGTGGTAAAAATACAAAGATAATGAGCACTGCTTAGCACATACATTGTCCGGAGCCATGAGGCTTGGCCATATTTGCCTAAGCCTTACCTTCCCCCTCATAGTTGAAGTTAACTTTCTGTTTCCCTGGAATGATAAGTTTCGCTTTGCAGCCAATGACGTGGCTTTGCATTTGCTATCCCCTGATTGGATGCTTTTGGATGCCTCGTTTACATACTGGACCTAATTGAGAACTGCAAGCTGTAACTCCTCAAATG
>CAUYRT010036399.1:0-10374 GCA_963574885.1 Lepilemur ruficaudatus
TGGTGGACTTTGAGAATGATTTGCCTCTTGATTAAATTAAAAAGCTTCTACATAGCTAAGGAAATAATCAATAGAGCAAATAGACAACCTACAGAATGGGAGAAAATATTTGCAAACTATATATTCAGTAAAGGGCTAATAACCAGAATCTACAAAGAACTCAAGCAGATCAGCAAGAAAAAATCAAACAACCCCATCAAAAAGTGGGCAAAAGACAAGAACAGAAGCTTTTCAAAAGAAGATAGACAAATGGTCAATAAACGTATAAAAAAATGCTTAACATATCTCATCATCAGGGAAATGCAAATTAAAATCATAATGAGATATTACCATACCCCTGTTAGAATGGCTTTTATCAAGAAGTCCAAAAATAATAGATGCTGGCATGAATGCAAAGAGAAAGGAACATTTATACACTGTTAGTGGGACTGAAAATTAGTACAACCTCTAGGGAAAACAGTAGGGAGATATCTCAAAGAACTAAAAGTAGACCTACCATTTAATCCAGCAATCCCACTACTGGGTATTTATCCAAAGAAAATAAGTCATTTTATCCAAAAGACCCCTGCACTTAAATGTTTATTGCAGCAAAATTCACAATTGCAAAGATGTGGAATCAACCCAAGTGTCCATCAATTCATGAATAGATTAACAAAATGTGGTATATGTGTACCGCAGAATACTACTCAGCCACGAGGAAGGATGACTTAATGCCTTTTGGAACAATTTATATGGAACTGGAGACCATTATCCTAAGCAAAGTATCTAAAGTATGGAAAAACAAATACCAAATGTACTCACTATTAAATTGGAACTAACCAATGAGCACACATGTGCACAGAGGGAAGTAAACTCAATGGAAATCAAGCAGAGGGGAGGGAAGAGGGAGGAGGAGGGGACAGGCAAAAACTTACTTAACAGGTACAATGAACACTATCTGGACAATGAGCACACTTATAATCCTGACTCAAGCATAACAAAATTGATGCATGTAACCAAAAACATTTGTACTCCCATAATATTATGAAATAAAAAAAAGAATGGTTTGGGAAACTGTTTTGTTTATAGGTTGTAAATTTTGAAAATAACATAAAAAGGCTGGTCTCCATAACATTTAATGTGTCTTTGTAACTTGAATTCATGCCCTCACCGTTTGTAAATCACATCGTAGCTTGGTGGTTGCAAAAAAACAAATGAATTTACTAACACAAGAACTAAACTACAAAAGACTTTGAGTCAACCACAGAATTTCTAACTCAGGTTTTTAAAATCTGTTTGTTCTGTGATTTTGCCTAGTCTATCTGTAACAAAAACTTAGTGTTATAAAGGATAAGGTGCATCTTCTTCCAAAATCCTTTACTGCCAATCTTTCTGCTTACCCAATAATGTTCATTAAATGCAATTATTTTATTACCTGCCAGGGCATGATTTATGACTAACAAATTATTCCATAGTAAATATCACATTTAAATGATAGTTAACAAAAACTCAGGTCAGATACAAATCTTTAAATTCTCTTCATTGTAGTCATCAATTCCATATGTCACCTTCCCTGTCCACTGCCTTAATGGGGCTCAGTGGAACCCCTGGGGCTGTGTAGAACCCATATTAAAAACCAGTTATCTAAATTATACTTTAAAAAATTAATAAAATGCTATTTTCAGATTCATACCATAACTAAAATTAGAAAAAGTATTGCTTTGTATAGGTCCCTTGATGAATATATAAGGTTTTATGTAATAATTCCTTATACATACTTATAAGGTGGATGGCTTTATGTAAAGAGCTACTTTGAGAGTAGCCAAGGATACTGGAAGAAATATGATCCTTTCAGCCCAATTTCTAAGCTAATCTTTTCTTATTTAAATAACCTCAACTTCAACATTTTCTAAAATGATTGATGTGCTTTTATAACCCAAAAGACACTTTTCTCCTATTGTATTTAGAGCAGAAGTTGCATTTAGAACTAGGCTACATTATTAACTGTACTTAATTCAGCTTAAATTACCTGCCTTTCAAGAGCTATCAATTAATACTTAACTAACTCTAAGGGTAGTATAGTCACAGTGTTATAATTAGATTTTCAAGCTGACTGATTTTTCCACAGGTAAAAACAAATACTACAACAACAAAAAGTCCTGGTTCAAAGTTTGTCATACAGTTGTCTGGTGGCACCTACAGCAATTGGCTGGTTCTTCTTCAGGCAGAAGGGTGACAGAAATTTCCCTGGAAGCCAGCCACTTTAACAAAAAAGGAGCAAAGAAGAGGTTAACTACAGTTATTTGGTGAATAAAACCCAGTAACTATTTCTGGTCCCCAGAGGACTGTCAGAACAGTGCAATATGTCATCCATTCTTTGATTTAAAATTAGCAAAACATCACCTCTGTACTCCATTCTCCATAGCATAAATACAAACTGACGGCCACAGTTTCCTTCCCTTTTCTGGCCCTCACTTTACTTTTCCCAGCCCTGCTATCTTCTGATAGTCTTCTCTCAGAAAAGACCACTTTGATTTATGGCTCCACATAGCTACCTACAGCAACATGTGAATTTTTATTATATTGTTGTTCTTATTTAAATCAAATAAGAAGAAGATCTATAGAAGATCGTTAGCAATTAATAACCTGGCCCAAAGTCACAGCCACAGTGCTTTTCTCAGGGACTTTGCCCTTTCCCCACCCTGAACATTTAAAGCATACTTTGACATATGTAGAACAAAACATACTGTTTGAACCACAAAAAAATAACAGTGGCTTCTTGAGTTTACCAATTGTAGCAAATCCCAAATTAATGGAGGAAAACTAAGGAAGGTATAATATTTGTGTGGGAAAACAACAAGGTCGTGGCATGAACCCAGAACCAGCCAGTGAAACCCAAGACAGAGTAGCCTTCAGTGGATTCATCCCCAGAGCAAGAGAGTGAGCAATGTTGCTGCTGCAGACAGCTTGTAAGTCAGAGAGAGCTAAATATCTCCTAATTAATGTGCAGCAGTCAGTCACAATTTGTAGGACCTAAATGACAATGTTCTTCTTGTCTCCCATTGGCTTTTCCAAATCAAATTACCAGTATCTGCCAAATCATTCCTTGGACACAAGGCAATAGCATAGCTGTACAGTAACTAATACAAAGTGCCATCTAAGACAAATTTTACTAGCTTAGATACCTAATAGAGGTATATTTTTATATTTTCCCTACATTCTATTCTCTAACATCTGTTACTACTTACTTAAGCCAGCATCCTAACTTTTATAACTTTCTCTCATTTCTAATTTGTGGTTCTTTTAATGTAGATTGGTTTTCAAAATATGATGGCCCACAATTATTAGCATTGTAGTTGAAATATGTGTAAAGAGATAATGAATATGGACAAGAGAAACTCTACTATTAGTGAAGTTCATCAACTTTATTGGATATCAAAATCTCTTGTTTTGCCACTCATAAGTCATTTTCCTTAATTATGAGTCCCTGTATATGTTCCACATTAATGAAATTTGTACTTTTGTGAGGTATCCCTGTATTTCCTGTCAATCAGTATATTTCAAAGATTAGTTTCTTTTGTCGGTTTGTTTTTGCTTGTGTCACTCCAAGTAACTCCTCTGATCTATTCAACAAAAAATATCAAGATATGTGATTCTTGTCCATACTGGCATAATTTTTATATTTGAAAACAAAATAGATAATTCTTATAGGGTATTCTTATAGGGTATTCTTATAGGGTCATTTAGGAAATCACTTATGCACAAGCCTTTTTCCCTCCATTACATTTTATCTAATCAATAGCCGTTGATCTCAATTAACGAAATGTATTTTGCTGGCAACTGCTTTTGCTATTTCTGAACTAGTTCTTTTTTTTCCTTTAGTCTCTTAACTCTCAATAAAAATATTGAACAAATCTAGTATTTTTAATTTACCTCATATTTTTTAAATCCTGAATATCATCTTAAAATTGTATTAATTATGAGACTTGTTATATCAATATTTTACACAATTTCTCTAAAACCAGAAGACTCTGTGTACATAAATGATGCAAAACAGAATTAACATTTCATATAATTTATTTCTTTCTTAGGGAAAGAAAGATAATTTTAAATAGAAAGAAAGATATTATGATAAAGATGTAACTGATTTTCTTATATTTCATTGTCCAACAGCTGAAATGATGATGTTATTGGCTTTAATTTCAGGGTTTCAAATTATAAAATTCCCTTTCTTCATAATGGCCTCTATGCTTCCATCTGTGGTTGCGGGAGAGGTAAGCATGTGTTAGGTTGAGGGTATAGGGTTAAAATTTTTATTGGAATTCTTCTGTATACCTACAGTTGGTTACAGGATATTATGTGGGAAAGAGCACAGATTTTGGAGACAGGAAAATCTGGACTCATATATCCACTGTCCTGTATATTGGCTGTGCAGCCCTGTGCATATTATGTGATCTCTCCCAGCCTCACTTTTGGATCATCTGTGAAATGAGAATAATAATACATACTTTGAAGGACTGTTGGAAAAATTCAAAATGATATATCAAACAGAAGGCAATTGACATATAGTAGTTATTATGGTACTCATCTTCTTTGTGTCTAACTAGCAAGCCAGATAAAACCCAACTTGAAGCTCAGTTGTTTCACTTACTAGCTGTGTGATCTGGAACATGTTAAACTGAAAATTTCTGAGCCTACGTGTCATCAGCTGTAAAAAGTAGATTATACTTACCTCTTAGTGTCATTATGAAGATTAACTGAGATAATGTTTGTAAACTGTCCATTATGGTGCCTGTCTCTAGTTCAGCTCCCTGAAATAATTAGTTTCTTTTCTTCTGTACCTTGAAAATCAGCTTAAAAAGAAATTAAGAATGTGGATCTAATTAAGGCTTTATTATCATTGTATATCTTTCAATGATGCAAGTCAACATTCTTGGAGCTTCTTTTTGATGTCTTACTAGGAAAATGAATATGTATCAGGACATGAGATGAAGATGGAAAAATCTCATGGGTACACAGAATTCAGGGTTTATTTATTTATTCCAACACTCAGAAACACATGATGACATCTAAAATATGCCTATGCAAAGCACTTTGCTTGTTTTCAAACTGCAACTCTTAATTCAAATTTTATTCAAACTCTCAAAAAACTGGGTGTAGAAAGAACTTAACTCAACATGATAAAGGCCATATATGACAGACCCACAGCTAGTATCATACTGAGTGGGGAAAAACTGAAAGCCTTTCCTCTAAAATCTGGAACAAGACAAGGATGCCCACTTTCAACACTGTAATTTAACATACTATTGGAAGTTCTAGCTAGAACAATCAGACGAGGGAAATAAATAAAGGGTTTCCAAATCAGAAAGAAAGAAGTCAAATTATCCTTGTTTGCAAAAAATATGTTTTTATATCTAGAGAAACCTAAAGACTTCATTCAAAAACTATTAGAACTGATAAGCAAATTTGGTAAAGTTGCAGGACACAAAATCAACATATGAAAAATAGTAACATCTCTATGTGCCAACAGTAAACAATCTAAAAAAGAAATCAAGAAATAATCATATATACAACAGCTACAAATAAAATGAAATATCTAGCAATAAACTTAACCAAAGAAGTAAAAGATCTCTATACTAAAAACTATAAAAAATTGATGAAATAATTTGAAGCAGACACAAGAAAATGGAAACATATTTCATGTTCGTGAATTGGAAGAATACATATTGTTAAAATGTCCATACTGCCCAAAGAAATCTTCAGATTCAATACATTCCCCATCAAAATGCCCATGATATTCTTCACAGAAATAGAAAAAGTAGTCCTAAAATTTATATGGAACCACAAAAGACCCAGAATAGCCAAAGCCATCCTGAGCAAAAGGAACAAAACTGGAGGAATCACATTACCTGACCTCAAATTATACTACAGAGCTGAAGTAAAAAAAGTGCATGAGACTTGCATAAAAACAGACAAATAGACTAATGCAACAGAATAGAGAGCCTGGAAATAAATACACACACCTATAGTAAACCTATCTTTGACAAATATGCCAAGAATATATAGTGGGGAAAGGACAGTCTCTTCAATAAATGGTGCTGACAAAACTGGATATCCATGTGCAGAAGAATAAAACTAGATCCTTATATCTTGCCATATATAAAAATCAATCCAAGTTGGATTAAAGACATAAATCTAAGACCTGGAACTATGAAATTACTAAAAGAAAACATTAGGAAAATGCCTCAGGACATTGGTGTGGGCAAGGACTTCTTGAGTAATACCCCAAAGCACAGGGAACCAAACCAAAATTGGACAAATGGGATCACATCAAGCTAAAAAAGCTTCTGCACAGCAAAGGAAACAATCAACAAAAGGAAAAGACAACCCATAGAATGGGAGAAAATATTTGCAAATTACTCATCTGGAAAGGGATTAATAACTAGAATATATAAGGATCCCCAACAAATTGAAAGAAAAAAATCAAATAATCCAGTTAAAAAATAGACAAAGGATCTGATTAGGCATTTCTCATAAAAAGACATACAAATTGCCAACAGGTATATGAGAAAATGCTCGACATCGTCCGTCATCAGAGAAATACAAATCAAAACTACAATGCATTTTGAGGTAAGTCCCCTCTATGCCTATTTGTTAAGCATTCTTATCAGTAAAGGATGCTGAATTTTATCAAATGCCTTTTCTGCATCTATTAAGAAGATCATATGGTCTTTGTTTTTACTTCTATTTATATGGAAATTACATTTATAGACTTACATATGTTGAACCATCCTGGCATCTCTGGGATAAAGTCCATTTGGCCGTGATAGATTATTATTATTATTATTATTTTGATGAGCAGCTGAATTCGTGTTGCTAGGATTTTGTTGAGAATTGTTGCATCTATATTCATTAAGGATATTGGTCTTTTTTTTTTTTTGTGAGTCCTTTCCTGGCTTTTGTAACAGCATAATGTTGGCTTCATAAAACATGTTGGGGAGGATTTCTTCCTTCTTGATGCTGTGCAATAAATTCTGGTAGAGAGGGACCAGTTCTTCTTTGTATGCCTGATAAAATTTGGGTGTGAAACCATCTGGTCTGGGGCTTGTTTTAAGGAATTTATTTTATTGTTGCTTAAATTTCAGTACTTGATATTGGTCTGTTCAGGAATTTTGTTTCTTCCTGAGTGAACCTAGGGAGGTTGTGCGTTTCTAAGAATTTTTCCATTTCTTCCATGTTTTCAAGTTAAAAGCCATCTACGACAAATCCATAGCCAACATCATACTGAAGGGGGAAAAATTGAAAACATGCCCAGTTAGAACTGGAACCAGCCAAGGTCGCCCTCTATCACCACTTTTATTCAACATAGTGCTAGAAGGCCTAGCCAGAGCAATCAGACAAGAGAATGAAATCAAAGGCACCCAAATTGGGACAGAAGATGTCAAACTAAAACTCTATGTTGATAATATGATTGTATATCTAGAAACCCCAAAGATGCTACCAGGAGACTCCTGGAATTGATAAATAAATTCAGCAAAGTCTCAGGTTATAAAATCAATGTACAAAAATCAGTAGCATTCATACATGCCAACAGCAGTCTAACTGAGAAGCAAATCAAAGATTCAATACCATTCACAATATCAACAACAAAAAAATAAAATGCTAAGAATATATTTAACCAAGGAGATGAAAGACCTCTACAGGGAGAACTACAAAACACTGGGAAGGAAATAGCAGAGGATTTAAACAGATGGAAAACTATATAATGCTCATGGATTGGCAGAATCAACATTGTTAAAATGTCCATATTACCCAAAGTGATATACATTCAATACAATCCCCATCAAAATACCAACATTTGTGTGAATAGCTGTACAACTTGGTAAATTTACTAATAATCATTTAATTGTACACTTAAAATGGATTAATTGCATGGCATGTAAATTATACTTCAATAAAGTTGTTTAAAGTCAAAAAAATAAAAAATAAAACCATCATTTTTCCCAGTTGTAAGAAAAAAAATTCTATGCTTTATATGGAACCAGAAAAGAGCCTGTATAATCAAAGTAACTGTAAACAAAAAGAACAAATTGGGAGACATCAATTTACTGGACTTCCAGCTATACTACAAGGCTATCCTAATCAAAACACCATTGCACTGACACAAGAACAGAGACTTACACTAATGGAACAGGACTGAGAACCCAGATATAAATCCATCCTCATATAGCCATCTGATCTTTGACAAAGCAGACAAAAACATACACTAGAAAAAAAGAATCCTTATTCAATAAATGGTGCTAGGAAAATTGGATAGCCACATGTAGAAGACTGAAACAAGATCTGCACCTCTCAACTCTCACAAAAAATCAACTCATGGTAGGTAATAGACTTAAACCTAAGGCATGAATCTATAAAGAATTCTAGAAGAAAATGTTGGAAAAACTCTCATAGACATTGACCTAAGAAAAGAATTTATGAAGAAGAACCTAAAGACAACAACAACAAAAATAATACATGGGACCTGATAAAACTAAAAAGGTTCTGCACTTCCAAGGAAACTATCTCTAGAGTCAATAGACAATCTACAGAATAGGAGAAAATATTTACATGCTATACATCTGATAAAGGACCGATAACTAGAATATATATAGAACTCAGGAAAATCAGCAAGAAGTAATGAAACAATCTCATTAAAAAGTGGGCAAAGGACATGAACAGAAACTTTGAAAAAGAACATAGACTTATGCTGCCATAAACATTCGGGTGCAGATGTCTTTATCATAGAATGTCTTACACTCTTTTGAGGGGTGGGACATGCTTGAAAAGTAGTTGGGGAGCAGAATTAGGGGTCTCAATAGGGGAAAGGAATTCCTCTAAAACTGATTTATGTGATTAACTGTACATCTCGGTAAATTCACTGAAAACCATTTAATTGTGCACTTAAAATGGAGTAAAGGCATGATATGTAAAGTATACTTCAATAAAGAAAAAAAAAAGAAGTGGTGCCATGACATGTCCTCCAAATACCTCCCTCATTGCCCACCCCAAGCTTTATCATGTGCCCCCTCCAATTACTTTGACTCCTCACGTGTTTTCAATGCACCTTAAAAGAGTGAGGCATCTTCTGCCCCCTTGGATGCTGGAGGATTCATGTAAATTTGCTTTTCTGACTCATCTTTGCTATCACTCTCAGCTGAAAGCAGATCAGGTAGAATAAAGGACTCAAAGGGCTACGGGTTAATAGAGAGAGGAAGTGAGGAGCAAGGAACACAGCCAGTGTCCACAGGCTGCTGCCCCCAGCCAGTGAGTCGGCAAACATGATAGACCGCGCACTGAGGCTGGAGAATACTGAAAAAGAACAGAAGTGCCAGTGGCAATTTAGGACATTTTATCCTATTTCCTGGGATTGGTCCTGGGTGCATTCAGAGGCTCTCAGCCAGCCTCTCCCTCACCCAGAGCACAGTGCACGGTGTAGACATTGCAGAGTGCACACTCTGAATACAGCAGCAGTGTGTTGCTGTGTGCAGGCCTGGAATGTCTGAAATGGCTCCTCCTGGACATGTCAGCTCCCCTTGGTCATGTCAGGACATCAAGATTGGTCAGACTGAAAGTATCCACTGAGCAGCTACCATCTGCCAAGCACTACTTTCAGCAATAGAGACTCAGCAATGAGTGAGACCAGCAAAAACCTCCATCTTCAAGGGGCTTAGATTGTAGTGGGGGAGACAAGAAACAAATAGAAGGCACATAAATAAAAGCAAATCAATAAGTAGGCAATTTCAGGTGCCAGTGAGTACTTTGAAGGATCTGATATGGGCAAGGAATAACTATGTGGGTATTTGTGTTGCTTTCGCATGCATTATTGGGGAAGGTCTCTCTGAGGGGTAAAACAATTGAGTTAATTCATTAAACACAGATAATCAAGTATATTCTATGCTACAGACTGTTTTCTAGGAAGAAAGGATTCATCAGTGAATAAACCAAACAGCCTACATTCAGTGAGCCTTCTTTTAGCAAGAAAAGGCAAAGAAAAAACAAGTTGGGGCTGGGCTCGGTGGCTCACACCTGTAATCCTAGCACTCTGGGAGGCTGAGGCGGGCAGATCACTCAAGGTCAGGAGTTTGAAACCAGCCTGAACAAGAGCAAGACCCTGTCTCTACTAAAAACAGAAATTAATTGGCCAACTAAAAAAAAAAAAAAAAAAAATATATATATATAAATTAGCCAGGTATGGTGGCACATGCCTGTAGTGCCAGCTACTTGGGAGGCTGAGGCAGAAGGAGTGCTTGAGCCCAGGAGTTTGAGGTTGCTGTGAGCTGGGCTGATGCTACGGCATTCTAGCCAGGGCAACACAGTAAGAATCTGTCTCAAAAAAAAAAAAAAAAAAAAAAG